>NW_024121171.1:520711-540711 GCF_016745375.1 Pimephales promelas | reverse complement strand
ATACATATTAAATTACCATTGATGTGTATTTATTTATTTGATCTCAATCGTCTTGTTTCAACCTGTATGCTATTTAAAATGTATATTCACATTCACACTTTCCACAAAAGTCTTGTTTGTTTTTCATTGCAACAGAACTAGTTGCGTATTATATTTAAAACTAGTTTAAATGCATCAGACAGTTTTGAAACCTGAATATTTCTTTGCTGATTAGATGTTCTGTGGTCAGAATGGCTCCCCTGCTTTGGGAGAGCAGATTATTTATGTGACACTTTGTTTAAACAGAAAAATGCAAAGTCAGATTTCATTTAATATGTGATGCTGAAAAGCCACATCATTTGGACGCACGGATTTCAAGCCAAGTGATTATTCTGTTGAAAAATGAAGTTTCATTGCAGAGAGAGAGAGAGAAATATTGAAGTTCTGTATTTTTTCTTCTTCACATTTTTGGGGAGTAACCAGAAGCACAGATGGTTTGACGTTGAGTTTGGGCCTGTAAGAATCCAGTGGTTTCCTGAGTCTGTGTTTTATTGTCTTGTTTTGAAGCAGATAGAAGGGATGTTGTGTGTCAGATTTACAGTAATCTTGTTTTTTTCACTCATGCACCCTCACAAATGATAGCAAAAGAAGTGTGCACGCGCGTGCAGGACATGATATGAACACACGGACTGCGAGGAATTCATTTTGCATGATGTATTTGCATGTTTCACACACATTTTCAGCAGTGCGTCTGCTCTCCGTATGCATGGCATGAGCTCCTGCCGAATATTAGAAGGGCACATAAATTGACTCACAAAGGCACCAGTGAAGCACGTCGTCTGTTGGCTGTCCGCACTTCATTGGCTCGCACCTCCCTTATGAGTATGAATGGTTAATTGGTTAATTACTCACTGTACCTTTGGCACAGTAAATGGCCATAATGAGTTTGCTGTAGCGTTGCCCATGCTAAGAGCTCCCGCTAGCCGGATCCTCCTCAGACTTCCTTCCCCTTTATCTGCGACTCTCTTTATTTCTAAGTGCCATGCTGAGCCGAGAAAATGAATGAATACAATTCTATATTTCAGGAGGTTGATTCCTCGACTGGAGACCCGGGGCGCAGGGGTCACGCGGCCTCTGAACGGAAACCCAGCGTAGCGTTGTAACACGATAGTCGGGTCGCTCGTGAAAATGTTCCATGATCAACCAGTCAGAAATGTGTTCCCAGTTCCCACTCCACGGTCCAGTGTGTACAGGCCAGGGCAACTGTGTTTCCCGTAAAAGTCCCTTAAATACCACTTGCTATTTTTGTGTATAAGCATTGGAATAAGCAATAAAACACTATATTTATATATATATATATATATATATATATATATATATATAATATTATTATGATTATCGTATAATATTTCCCGCAAAACTTTCCAAAACCTGGTTACAATTTGTGTGTGGAATATATAAACATATTATTTTTTTATATTTTATATATATATATATACTAAATTTTTATTGCTTATTAAAATCATTCTTTTTTTATGATATTTCCCGTAAAAACTCTAAAATAACTTTAAAAACTAATATAAATATATATATATATATATATATAAATTATGTTTACGTACTCCACACACAAATTGTAGCCTAACCCGTGTTATGGGGAGTTTTATACAGATTTATATATATACTCTTCATAGTTATATAGCTCCCCATATATATATATATATATATATATATATATATTTATATAGTATATATATAGCATATGATTTTCTATTTAAATATGTTTTCCTATTATTTATGAAAATTTTATTTTCAAAAACAAAACAAAAAAGATTTTGCATATTTCTACTGCAGTGTAAGTTTTGTAAAGTTTTTTTTTTTTAAGTTTTGTAAAGTTTTGTAAATTCCACCACATTGATTATTTTATTTTTTTACCTCTGCAAACTTTGTGCACTTCTCCGCATGCGGCCGCTCATACACACTTGCATTTATTTTATGTGTATTTTAGGACCTCCTCACTCTTGGTTGTTTTAACCCAACCTTGGGTTGA
The DNA here is from genome assembly GCF_016745375.1 of Pimephales promelas. The sequence continues at coordinate 538,682 of NW_024121171.1, read as the reverse complement.
ATATGGACAAGCCCAGCCGTTAGGTTACATTTTTTTAATCTCATTTTTAACCCAATGTTTGGGTTTGTCCATATTTGACCCAAAGTTGGGTTAAAACAACCCAGCATTTTTAGTACTTCTGTGGGAGATTTAAAAAGCGAAGGAATATACATCATGCATCTCAGCTGAGAAATGTGTGTGTGGCGTCTCCAGTCATATACGACCAAGCTTCTTATTCTTCAGTCCTGAACAGATCCTGCGAGTCACACTGACTTGACCAGTTTTGACACTCGTGTTTTCCTCTTCGAGACTCGTTAAACCTCTCCTGTTGTGTGTAAAATGTGCTGTGCCTTTCTGCTGTCCAAATCCATTCTCAGAGGGGAACCAAGACGGCGTGTGTATCGGAGAGTTCAGCCGGTGCGTGAGAAACCTGGTCTGAAGAATTAATATTATTATGGTTTTAAAGAACAGAAAAATGCTGGGTTGTTTTAACCCAATTTTGGGTCAAGTATGGACAAACCCAAACGTTTGGTTAATTTTTTTAACTTGAATTTTTAACCCAATGTTTGGGTTTGTACATATTTGGCCCAAAGTTGGGTTAAAACAACCCAGCATTTTTAGAGTGCTACCACAGGAAGTACTAAACATGCTAGGTTATTTTAACCCAACTTTGGGTCCAAAATGGACAAACCCATCCATTGGGTTAAAAATGAAATTTAAAAAAAATTAACCAAACGTTTGGGTGTGTCCATATTTGACCCAAACCCAGGAACATTTTTTGACCCAAACCCAGCAACGAAAATGAGTTTGTCCATTTTTGACTGAAAGTTGGGTAAAATAAAAACCCAAAACCCAAACGTTTGGTTAAATTTTTTAAATACATTTTTAACCAAACGTTTGGGTTTGTCCATCCATATTCGACCCAAAGTTGGATTAAAACAACCCAGCATTTTTAGTACTTCTGTGGGAGCACTCTAAAACTGCTGGGTTGTTTTAACCCAATTTTGGGTCAACTATAGACAAACCCAAACATTCGATTAAAAATGCAATTAAAAAATGTAACCCAATGTTTGGGTTTGTCCATATTTGGCCCAAAGTTGGGTTAAAACAACCCAGCAGTTTTAGAGTGCTCCCACAGAAGTACTAAAAATGCTGGGTTGTTTTAATCCAACTTTGGGTCAAAAATGGACAAACCCATCCATTGGGTTAAAAATAAAATCTAAAAAAAATAACCAAAGATTTGGGTTTGTCCATATTTGACCCAAACCCAGCAACAAAAATGAGTTTGTCCATATTTGACCCAAAGTTGGGTTAAAATAAAAACCCAAAACCCAAACGTTTGGTTAAATTTTTTAATTACATTTTTAACTAAACGTTTGGGTTTGTCCATTTTTGACCCAAAGTTGGGTTAAATTTAAACAACCCAGAATTTTAAGTACTTCTGTGGGGGTACTCTAAAAATGCTGGGTTGTTTTAACCCAACTTTGGGTCAAATATGGACAAACCCAAAACGTTGGATTAAAAATGTAACCCAATGGCTGGGTTTGTCCACATCTGACCCAAAGTTGGGTTAAAACAGCCCAGCGTAAAGGAGCACTTTAGCCGAGGGTGACGCATGCAGAAGAATAACATCACTGTTACCCTGCAACCGCTCATTAGGTGCTTAAAAAGGCAGCGGGACGTTACGCAATGTCACAATGTTTTTATTTAATAAAGACAAAAGCGAGTTGAGCCCGGATTTGCTGTCTGTTGACTTTGGATATACAGTGGCTGTATAAAAGCTCTCAGTATCACATGCTCTTGGGCTTTGTGAACGCTGATGCCCGGTGTCGTGCTCGGGATAGTTGTCTGCCAGTCGATCGGGCTCGGGATTAGCCGTATACGTCTGCATGCAGGATTCATTCACAAACCATCATTCTAATATGCATAAGTATATGTATTGCTAACACTCAAAATTAAGGTTCATTAGTTAGCATGAACTAATATTCAACTGCATTTATTAATCTTTGTTAATGTTAATTTCAACATTTACTAACATTTGAATACTTGAATGAATTACAATGCACTGTGAAGTAAAAGTATCATAACATTAACAAAGATGAACAAATACAGTAACAAATGTGTGATTAGTTCATAAGCTTATTGTAAAATGTCTTAAACTTAATCTAAAACCGCGTGTCTTAATGTTCTGGTGTATTTTTAATATGTGACATGTGCATGATAATCTCCCACATGCCTAAAATAAGCAAACGCACGACGAGACAGATGTGTGTGATCGTCTAGAGCTCCTGAACGAGAGTGTTCGGTTCATTTATTCATAAAGGATATTTAACATGAATCAATATTGTGAGCTTGAGAGCAAGTAATGCTGGAGTGTTTCGTGTAAATGCAGCGTGACGCTCGTGTGCTGGTGTTTCGGTCATGCCTGCTTCACCCGGGCCACTCCACATTCACACCTCACACACTCGTCTGCAGCTGCGGGACACGAGGCTCGCCCGCACGCACGGCAGGTTAACTTCATAAGTGCAAAAAATGTTTTATTGCATGAGTAGTGCATTAATGAACCTTATTGTAAAGTGTGTTTACTCCACCGAGAGGACCAACAAACAAACCAAAGTACGAACGGAAAGCGGGCCGCTGTAAATATTGAGTGGCCGGTTCCTCTCTCTCTTAGTTCTGAAAGGCCTCGCTCGCTCTGAAAGGCCACTATTGTTTCCTCTCGCTGTCGCCTCTCCACAACCCGGCCGAAAGTATGCATGTATTTAGAGAAAAGGAGAGCAGGAGAGGATAAAGGGGGTGAAAGGAGAGGGGTTCACGGTCCTGCTTGTAATACTCTCGGCGTTCACAGCGAACACAGAAGCGACGGCCTTTTCCCTCACCGGATCTTTCTCACACGCCAAACGGTGTTTCACACACGCATGTGTCCGGCCGCTTCCAGCGGGTTTCTCCAACAATAGCTGACATTCGGTGTGTGACGAGCCCTAAGCCGACAGGATTAACCCCAGGACGGAGCTTTGTCCTCGCGCTCACGTCTTCTGGGGATGGAGGGGTGGAGGGTTGGGTGGATGGATGGATGGATGGAGGGATTTTGTTGCACCCAAGATACAGTATCAACTCTTGACTTGGCCGTGAGTGGATCACACACACTGGACTGAAGTGATGTTCCTGAAGATCTAAAGACTTTTTGACCCGAAGGCTTCTGCTTAAATGCTTCAGATTGATTTAGATCTGCCCATTTATGAATTCCTTACAAAAATTTACATTTCTGAAGAAAAAAATGTGTTTGTTTTGTGTAAAAAAAATAATAATAATAAAAAAAAAAAATATATATATATATATATATATATATATACATATACATTACACCCACAGACATAAAAAATACAATATATAAATATAAATTATTTTAAATTTATTTTATAATATAATGCAAATTAGAATAAGTTAAATATACAAAAAAATCATTATAATATATACATATATACATATATATATATATATATATATATATATATATACATTACACACACACATAAAAAATAAAATACAAAAATATAAATATAAATTATTTTACATTTATTTTATAATATAATGCAAATTAGAATAAGTTAAATATACAAAAAATAAAAAAATTCATTATAATATATACAATACATATATATATATATATATATATATTACACACACACACATAAAAAATAAAATACAAAAATATAAATATAAATTATTTTACATTTATTTTATAATATAATGCAAATTAGAATAAGTTAAATATACAAAAAATAAAAAAAAATTCATTATAATATATACAATACATATATACATGTGTATATATATACATTACACACACATAAAAAATTAAATACAAAATATAAATATAAATTATTTTAAATGTATTTTATAATATAATGCAAATTAGAATGTTAAATATACAAAAAATAAAAAAAATATTCATTATAATATATACAATATATTATATATATATATATATACACATATGTGATTTTAACTTATTTTTTATTCATTCAGTATTATTTAATATTTTATGTCATTAGATACACTCTATTGAATTTGTTACTCAAGAACTAAAGACTTTTGATCTAAAGACTGCTAAAATGCTTAAAATAAAATTATTTCCAAAATTTCTTCGTGCATGACACAATTGTCCTTCCATAGTTACATTTGTGTCATTTATACATGAAATCCCCTTCATAACTGTGCAGACGTGACTCTTCCGAGCCGTGGCTTTATAGCGCAGCTTTGCTTGAACTTTTCAGTCGTCAAACATACTTGACCGCACACTTAAGACGACGTCTCCTGACCCTGTTCTGTCAGATCTGGAAGCAGATCCCGCAGGATCACCTGGAGACGTTGTGTACGGCCGGCTCTGACAGAGGTGTGTTTGTTTAGTGTCTCTGGGAGTAAAGTGACTCGAGGTCTCCTCATTCATGAGCTAATGGCGTGGAGTCACTAAAGGGCTTAAAAAGCCATCGGCTCATTGTCTACTGACACAAAACCCTTTCCTCTGTAATCCCCCTTCCTCTCCTCCATAGAAACCTTCCTGCTCACATTCGGCATTCATATTAATCAGTGTTAAAGGCCTAATGAGATAAATAAGACTTAAGAGGAACCCTGGAGTGTCTTTGGAAGTCTGCAGAAACTGTTTAGTTATAAATTTGCACTGGACTGTTCCCTTCAGTGCCTGAGAACCTTTAATTGTCCTTTTCTAATCTTTCTCAGAGTTTTTTTTTTGCGCTGAAATGCTCCTGATGGAGGATTTTTAAAGATGATGCCATTAGACTGTACACACATTGGGTTGTTTTTACCCAATTTTGGGTCAAATACAGACAAACCCAAATGTTGGGTTAAAAATGTCATTGAAAAATGTAACCCAATGGCTGGTTTTGTCCATATTTGACTTAAAATTGGGTCATGTTCACTCTAAAAAATGCTGGGTTGTTTTTTTAACCCAACTTTGGGTTAAATTGGCCATTGGGTTAATTTTTTAATCACATTTTTAACCCAACGTTTGGGTTTGTCCATATTTGACCCAAAGCTGGGTTAAAACAATAGAGTGTACGATGCATCGTTGAGTAAATCAACTCGCTAGTCTCGACTGTTTCCCGAAACCGCACTGTTGCGAAATTGGTCGTTCACCCACGTTGGATATATATAAACAGGAGTAATAACTACTGTTAATGAATCTGTTTGAGATCGAATTACACTCTAAATAAATTGCTGGGTTGTTTTACCCCAACTTTGGGTCAAATATGGACAAACCCAGCCGTTGGGTTACATTTTTAAATCGCATTTTTAATCCAGCGTTTTGGGTTTGTCCATGTTTGACCCAAAATTTAGTTAAAACAACCCAGCGTTTTTTTGTCTACATCACTCGTAACATGTTTAATAGTTAACAAACAAAACCAAAAGTTTCTAAAAAAAAAAATAAAAAAAATAAAAAATCTGATCCTAAAAAAAAGTTTCAAATTGTATTTATTAGAATTGCCTGGATGGTGAAAATACACTTAAATGAATGCATTATTAGTCCATGTTTGACCCAAAATTGAGTTAAAAAAAACCCAGCGTTTTTTTGTCTACATCACTCGTAATATGTTTAATAGTTAACGAACAAAACAAACTGTTTCTAAAAAAAAAAAAAGTTTCAAATTGTATTTATTAGTATTGCCTGGAAATAAAATACACTTAAATGAATGCATTATTAAAAGTGATAGTATTTAGATAGCATCCATATTTGACCCAAAGTTCGGTTAAAACAACCCAGCATTTTTTTTTGTTAAAACAACCCAGTATTATAATCCGAGATGTTTTGCTATAAATTACTAACATGGCATTTGAGGAATTTCTAATTAATTTTCCTCTATTTCTATATTCAATCTCAGACTCGTTCTTACGCACTTAAGCGAATTCACACTCTTCAAAAACGACGTTTTAAATCTCTCGACAAACTAAAAGTCGTAAATGCATTTGTATGTATTGTAAATAAAAGATACAGATTGAACTGAATGTCGGCTTGCTTGTTTTGCTCAAGATCAGGATTTATTGAGTTCACAACATGTCATGAAAACAAGAAACTCTTCTTCTAGCCACAGGTCGAGAGCGTCGTTCAAACACACAACTCTGCGATGCGATTGCGATGTTCGTTAGAACGATGGTTTCGGGAAACACAGAGTTGGCTAACGAACGAAGCTTTTGGGAAACACACACCAGGACATTAAGCATGTGTTTGTAAAGCCGTGTTTGTTTGGCTGCTGATCTCTCTGCTTCCCCAAACCTTGACCCCCCCGCCCCGGTGTTCAGTGGTCCGGTCCGCACGGAAGAGGCCATCTGGGGCTCTCTCTCTCTCTCTCTCTCTCTCTCTCTGGACTAATCGTGGATTACTGGCCCTCTGCATGTGCTGTAATAGGCTCAGGGCTTTAGGGGCTGTCGGGGCGTCTCTGCGCCCCAGTGTTTGATTCCGGCCCAATGTTGTGGCTACTGCGGTTAGTTAATGCCGGATCACAGACATCCAGATTAGGACCCCAACATTAGAACACATATTTTTAAGACAGTGTTTGTGTTTGATTTTCTTGTGTGTCTGTTGTTGCATTTTGGTTTTCTCATTTAATTTGATTTTATGGATTGTACTGCGCTTTGGGTATAAGAAAAGCACATTATAAATAACATTTATTATTATTAGTAGTAGTATTCATTGATTGTGAAGAGGTCTAAACTAAAAGTTATATAATATAAATATATGAAATATTCGGCTACACAAATATCTGGAGTCCGGGAATATTTGCATTACACAAAGCCTTTTTAAGATTGCGTTACATTCATTTAATTACATTTTGTGAGATTAAAAGCGTGTGTGTCTGTATTAACCGTCATTAATCTTCTAATTAATTTACTGATGTTGGAAACAATAAACGTGTAGATATAATGAATTATTATGAAACAAAATATTCAAGCAGAAATGATTTAGCCATAGAAGTCTGCACTACTAAAATTAAAATGGGTAAGATGCAAATCTTTGAATGTTATATAATAATAATATATATATATATATATATATATATATATATATATTTTTTTTTTAATATATATATATGTTATTATTATTATTATTAATATATATATATATATATATATATTTAAGTGTGTCTTGCTCATTGACATTGCTCATTGACAAGTTGCCAGTTAAGTTTAAACTAGAATTATTTTGCTAGATGAGTTATTATAATTATATATATATATATATATATATATATATATATGTATGTATATTTAAACATAAAATTATAATAACTAATTTAGCAAAATAATTCTAGTTTAAACTTATTGGCTATTGATTTCACAGTATACACACATGAAATAATGTAGTAGCATATGTGTATTTCATGTTTATATATATATATATATACTGTAAGGTTATATCTATAAACATAAAATTATATATAATAGTTATTTGAATTTAAATACTGTGCACTTAATGAAAACAAATGCTTAAATATTAATTTGATTTATTGTTTATAGTTTTATTGTTATTGGTAATTATTTGTGCATTTGACCAAATATGTCCATCAGATCATTACTCTTATGTTTTCCTCATTCCTAATGTTTTAATAGTTGTGTTTTGACGAGCTTTAATTCTTTTTTTCCCTCTTTGTGTGTAAAAATCTTCCGTCTCCTCCTGAAGGACCCTGATGTGTTTTGGGGGGGCGACGATCAGCCAATGGAAACGCAGCGTTTCCTGGCGTTTGATTGGTGCAGATAGAAGCTGAGTGTGATGGCGGCGAGCGTATAAAATATTAAGAGCTGTTTGTGATCTCACAGGCAAACCTTCGCACGCGATCCTGAAGAAACGAGGTCAAAGCGACCGTGTTGAAGATCTGAGGGTTCACATGTTACGGAGAGGCGCTTAAACTCTTCCTACTCACCCCAAACAGACAGATGCATTTACTGGAGAAGCAAAGTTACTTAAGATGTTCAGTCCAATGACAAAACAAATCTAAATTAAGTTTAATTTGTGCTTAAAACAAGAAAAAATCTACTTTGAATTAAGTTTGTTTTTCTGACGGCTCTTGTTTTAAGCACAAACTCAATATTTCAGACTTTAATCTTTTATATGTGAAGACATTTTGCTTCTTCTCCAGCAACTGTCTCTTGATTTAATGTTTAGATATTTGTGCTGGAAATTGAGACTGAAGAAACACTGAGGAAGAACATTTTTAATTTTTTGTTTTCTATTTAAAAAGATTTTTTCTTATTATATGCAAGCTGATTGTTCATTTTGCACACTGAATATTCAGATAAAAATACTTTTTTGGTCTGTAGACTTTCAAATGTTATATATATATATATATATATGTGTGTGTGTACATAGAATTATAATAACTCATTTAGCAAAATAATGCAAGTTTAAACTTCCCAAAAGGATGATTCCACTTCCCAAAAGTGGCTATTGATTTTATATATAAACATGAAAAAATATAAAATTATATATAATATAATATGATATAATTATACTATATACTTATTTTACTATTATAATATAATATAGTATAATAGTATATATATATATATATATATATATATATATATATATATATATATATACTCTAAAAAATGCTGGGTTGTTTTAACCCAATTTTGGGTCAAATATGGACAAACAACCCAGCATTTTTTAGAGTATACTATTATATAATTTCATGTTTATATATATATATATATACTGTAAAATTATATCTATAAACATAAAATTATATATAATAGTTATTCACATTTAAATATCATGCACTCAATGAAAATAATAAAAAAATTATAAAAAAAAAAATTAAATTAATTAATTATTTTATAATTTAAAATAATTAAAAAATGCTTAAATATTAATTTGATGTAGTTTTATTGTTATTGGTAATTATTTGCGCATTTGACCAAATATGTCCATCAGATCATTACTCTTATGTTTTCCTCATTCTTAATGTTTTAATAGTTGTGTTTTGACAAGCTTTCATTCCTTTTTTCCCTCTTTGTGTGCAAAAATCTTCCGTCTCCTCCTTCCGTCCGTGATGTGTTTTGGGGGGCGGCGATCAGCCAATGGGAACGCAGCGTTTCCTGGTTGTAGACTTTCAAATGTTCCCCCTTTCCACAGAAATCCTCTCTCTGTCACAGCGTTGTGTGTGTGTGTGTTTCTCAATAACTGGGCGTTCCCTCAGCTAAAAGCGGCAGGACCGTTCCTCACACTAGCGAGTGTGTCGCCGTATCGTTGGGAAGAGCTACATGGCACGAAGGTGCTTGAATTATTCACGCTCATAATCGGCCTTTATGTCATATCGCCCGGGCTGGGGCCTGTGTTATTCTAGTGCATAATTGATGCTGCTCAGAAGTGGAAAAGTTAGAATAGCAGAAGTAATGTGAAGGGAAAGTGCAGGCGATTGCGTGCAGGGGTCAGACTCAATCTCGGGACGGGGACGGGGGGGTCCGACTGGATCAGGCGTAACCAGCGCTGACATTGAGCTGAGCTGGAATATCCACTCTCTGAAGACTTACAGCCGTCCATGACTGGCTGGCATCAATTGTGGCTTTGCTTCTTGTTTCAAAGCATTCTTTAGATGGTCTGGTGCAATAGTAATTGGAAAAAGAACATTTTTATATATTTGTTGTGTGCCGAGAACAGATCTCAGTGGTAATCAGGATCAGATCTACATGCTCAATGAATTATGTTGACGGTGCGGCGTTGAGGTGTTTATGGAGCTGCGCATTATGCGTCGTTGGCCGTAACTTGTCATCCTTTTTATTTTATTTTCCTGATTTTACACTAGCGAGTTCGGGTTAGTGTCTTCTGCTCACCCAGGCTGCATTTATTTCCTAAAAGTGAATTACTCCAGTCTCATGATCCTTCACAAATCACTCTAATATGATGATTTGATGCTCGGGAAACATTTATGATTATTATTAGTTGAGAATGTTGATATTTGGTCTCTTTTTTTGGTCTTCGTACTTTTTTGGTCTGTAGACTTATATATATATATATATACATAAAATTATGATAACTCATTTAGCAAAATAATGCAAGTTTAAACTTAACTGTCAACTTCCCAAAAGTATTTAATGGCTATTGATTTTATATATAAACATGAAAAAATATAATAGTATATATATATATATACTCTATACCCAGCCATTGAGTTTTTAAATGACATTTTTAACCCAATGTTTGAGTTTTCTCAGGATTCTTAATATATGAAAATATATAGAAACATATGTCTTTACTGTGACTTTTGATCAATTTATTGTCCTTTAAAACAATTGTACTCATCCCAAACTATTGTTTGCTGCATCAGTTTTCACAAAAAAAAAAAAAAAATAATGTTCATAAATGTGTCTTGATCATCAGATCCTCATATTAGAGTGATTTCTGAAGGATCATGTGACACTGAAGACTGGAGTAATGATGCGGAAAATCACAGGAATAAATTACACTTTACTATATATTCACATAGAAAACAGATATTTTAAATAGCAAAAATATATCAGATTTAAATGACAGGAATAAATTACATTTTACTGTGTGTTCCCATAGAAAACCACTATTTTGAATTCTACTAATATTTCAGAATTTTACTGTATTTTGATCAAATAATAATAAATTACACTTTACTATATATTCACATAGAGAAAAAAAAAACATTTTAAATAGCAAAAATATTTCAGATTTAAATGACAGAAATAAATTGCATTTTAAAGTGTGTTCACATAGAAAACAACCATTTTAAATAGCAAAAATATATCAGAATTAAATCCCAGAAATAAATGACACTTTACTATATATTCACATAGAAAACAGATATTTTAAATAGCAAAAATATATCAGATTTAAATGACAGGAATAAATTACATTTTACTGTATGTTCCCATAGAAAACCGCTATTTTGAATTCTACTAATATTTCAGAATTTTACTGTATTTTGATCAAATAATAATAAATTATACTTTACTATATATTCACATTTTAAATAGCAAAAATATTTCAGATTTAAATGACAGGAATAAATTGCATTTTAAAGTGTGTTTCCATAGAAAGCAACCATTTTAAATAGCAAAAATATATCAGAATTAAATCCCAGAAATAAATGACACTTTACTATATATTCACATAGAAAACAGATATTTTAAATAGCAAAAATATATCAGATTTAAATGACAGGAATAAATGACATTTTACTGTGTGTTCCCATAGAAAACCACTATTTTGAATTCTACTAATATTTCAGAATTTTACTGTATTTTGATCAAATAATAATAAATTATACTTTACTATATATTCACATTTTAAATAGCAAAAATATTTCAGATTTAAATGACAGGAATAAATTGCATTTTAAAGTGTGTTCCCATAGAAAGCAACCATTTTAAATAGCAAAAATATATCAGAATTAAATCCCAGAAATAAATGACACTTTACTATATATTCACATAGAAAACAGCTGTTTAAAATTCAAAAAATATTTCACTATTTGTGCTTTATAAATGCAGCATTGGTGAGCAGAAGAGAATGAATAATACAGCAGTGTAAATCCTTTCCCAATAGTAAGCCGGGCGTAAATGCAGTGTTGTGACGAGTTGTGTTTCTGCAGAAACACTGCAAATTTAGTGTCGCTCACATTCCAGTGATCGCGCTTAAAGCGAAAGCTTAAACCTTGTCATTAGTTAGCGGCCTCTAATTAAGTCTCATTGGTTTCTCCTCTAGTGCTTCTTTTGTGCGGCGCAGATTTACCTGGCAGAAACACGGCCCGTCTCAAATGAAAAGTGCACACACGGCCTTAGGTTGAGTTTGTTTTACACCTTGCCAACCCTCAGTCGTCCAACTCCCAGCCTCAGAAACCACGTCTTTTGTGTTTCTAAACAAAGAGTGCTGGGATTTAGTTACTAGCCTGTGAGCTTAAGAAGCAACCGAACACAACGGCCACAAAGAAGCGTGTGGGAAATCCGTAATCTTCAGGTGAACACGACACCTGAGAAACAAATGCATGAGGGCATGTTTATGGTGACTCATGCACACACACATTCACATTGCAATTCATGCATTTTAATATCAAACTGCCGTATTATTTAATAACATGACCAGATCAAATCATGCCAAATCGAGACACTTCTGCCAGTAAACGTTGAGCCTTCATCCAAAATCAACTAGCAATGATAAAACATTGGTTCTGGACAGAAACATAAATATTTCCATAAAGAGATGAGGTAATAGACTCGTAAAAATGTGTCTTGCTGCGTGAGCAATTAGTGGTCTAAAGAAAAGCACTCCATCCGAGCAGACTTTACAATGCTTTTATGGCATGTATGAGCAGCTACAATGCAGCCATAAAGCATCTGATAGACGCATTAGTCTCTGCGTGTCCAGGAAACATATAAAGAGAATTTATGAGCGCTTTCTCAGTGAGAGCACCTTCAGAAGACACAGGACACAACCCGACAAATCACCAACGGAGAGTTATTTATGTCCACCGTCACCAAAACAACATTACTGTTTGTCGAAATATTAAAGACGGCTTATTATCATCTTTTACAAAGTCTTGATGTTGTTTTCAGGCTCTCCTAGAACAGGTTTCATGCATTATTCTCCATTGTTGCGGCTCCTCACTTCCCAGTCTGTCAGTAACGCTCTGTTTACTTCCTGTCTCTATGAAGCCCCTCCTTCTGAAAAGCACACTGTGCTCTGATTGGTCGGCTGGAGCAGTGTGTTGTGATTGGTCGAGCGCTTCGAGTGTGTTTGTAAAATGTCCCGCCTCTTTCCATAACCGCCAGCCATGCCCCGCCCCTTTATTCTGCTCATTAATTATTATAATGAGGAATATTGTGACGTGTTCGTTCCCGGAAGAAACTTAAGACTACAACGGAGGCGTTTCACACTCTAAACAATGCTGGGTTGTTTTAACCCAATTTTGGGTAAAATATGGACAAACCCAAACATTGGGTTAAAAAATGTAATAAAAAAATTTGACCAAACATTTGGGTTTGTCCATATTTGACCCAAAATTGGGTTGCAACAACCCAGCATTTTTAGAGATTACATTTTTAACCCAATGTTAGAATTGTCCATATTTGACCTAAAGTTGGGTTAAAACAACCCAGCATTTTTAGAGTGCTCCCACAGAAGTACTAAAAATGCTGGGTTGTTTTAACCCAACTTTTGGTCAAATATGGACAAACCCAGCCATTGGGTTAAAAAATGAAATAAAAAAATTTGGGTTTGTCCATATTTGACCCAAAATTGGGTTGCAACAACCCAGCATTTTTAGAGATTACATTTTTAAACCAATGTTAGAATTGTCCATATTTGACCCAAAGTTGGGTTAAAACAACCCAGTATTTGTAGAGTGCTCCCACAGAAGTTCTAAAAATGCTGGGTTGTTTTATGCCAACTTTGGGTCAAAAATGGACAAACCCAAACATTGTTTAAAAAATTAAATAAATAAAAAATGACCAAACGTTTGGGTTTTGAGTTTTTATTTTAAACCAACTTTGGGTCTAAAATGGACAAACCTATTTTTGTTGCTGGGTTTGGGTCAAATATGGACACACACAAACGTTTGGTTAATTTTTTTCTGCTCCCACAGAAGTACTAAAAATGCTGGGTTGTTTTAACCCAACTTTGGGTCAAATATGGACAAACCCAGCCATTGGGTTAAACAATGAAATAAAAAAATTTGGGTTTGTCCATATTTGACCCAAATTTGGGTTAAAACAACTCAAATGCTGGGTTGTTTTAACCCAACTTTGGGTCAAATATGGACAAACCTATGCAAACATTGGGTTAAAAATGAAAGTAAAAAATGTAACCCAATGTTTGGGTTTGTCCATATTAATTTGACCCAAAGTTGGGTTAAAACAACCCAGCATTTTTAGAGTGCAGGAGTTCAGAAACAGTGATATAGAGACCAAAGAAAGTTGAACATGTGATAAAGCATAATGCCTCCTCTTTAAACGGAGAGTTTGTAAGATGTAATGTTGGTTTCATCAGTTTCACTCTGTCTGGATAATGTTGTGTAAATCAGCTTTTGTTGGCGTGATCTTGAAGACGTGTGCTCTGGATTTGGTAAATCAGTCCCTCAGGTGAAGGGAAATGAGGGTCGTGTACACGTGGGCCGTATGGTTGTGCTTCGCCTCGGGCGCGTATGGATTATTCCTGTGCTCTCGCTGTGGTGTTAATTGAGTTCTCCTCTTGTTTAGGGATCACAGACACAAGGCGCTGTGGAAACGATCGGACGCTGCTGATAAAACACACTCATAATTATTTTCTTGACTTTTTTGCTACTTGCATCATTCATTCGCCTCATTATAGCTTGAGCCATTATGTAATTAAAGAGATGTAATTGTCAGCAATAATTGCATTCTTTAGGAGTGAGATCTCACGCCGCTCGGCCGTTTCTCCTAATGAACTCTTTAAATTATAAGTATCGGCACTTAAATGAACTTTTATCTGCTCAATGATTTGCACGTCACATTAAAATGAATCAAAAGGTGCCTGTGATTATTTAATATAAAGTACAATGCATCATATTTCATTTTTTACTTTGTAGCTTTGAAGAAATTCACTATAAATTGCTTTATTTATTTTAGTTGATGATTATTATTATATATTATTCTAAAACGTTCTCTCACCTATTCTTTTTGTGCTTCCCTTATTTATTTACCACAATTTAGTCCAAAATAACGTAACATAATAGAACAAAAAATGCAAATAAATAAAATAATTATATATTACAGTTTTTAAAATAATAATAATAAAAAAAATCTGGCTTTATTTCAAAGCTGCTTTTATTTTATTTCAGCTTATATTTCTGGGAATACCAACACTGATACTGTAAAATAATGTCCAGCAGATATATATAATGTATAAATATAACTACTTATTTGGGAGGAAAAAAAAAAAAATATATATATATATATATAAAATGTAATTTTTTTCCCCAAAATAACTAGTTCTTAAATTCTGAGAATAGAAATATTTTGATTATCTCTAGGCCTTTATACATTATATTTCACACTCTAATCAATTTCATTCATGACATTTTCCATGATTTATTATATTTAATCTTGATAACAATTATTGTATGTCATATTTTATACTCTCATTTAAATGTCTTTGTGGCATCTCTTGATATTGCTACTTTTAAAAGTGAAACTTAAGTTATTAATTTATATTTCAGATTCTTCATATTAGATGTGTTTTTTGTATAAATAATGTTTTAGCATGGTTATTGAGTGTTTTAGAAGAGCAAACGGCTCCACAGTGCCTCTTTTCTTGAAGGTTCCCCAGATTTCTCCATGACAGTGTGTGTGTGTGTGTGTGTGTGTGTGTGTGAGAGTGGTGTTTACTGGCGCGTCTCTCAGACTTCACGGTTTGCCGGTGTCTGGTTTGGTGGAGGTAGAGGATGGATAAGTGGCCGGTGTCTGGAGGGTGGCGTGTGTGTGTGTGTGTGTGTGTGTGTGTGTGTGGAGTGAATCACGTGACTTTGGCTTTTGAGTTTTTCCCTGATGGCTTTTGGCACGCGATGCTGGAGCGCCGCTTCTGCCACCAACCAGCGCCAACACTACGCTCTTCCAACGACCCGAGAGCACAAATGAGCCAATAAGGAAAGACGCCGGGCTGCGTTGCTATGCATGAAGAGGAAATGCTTTGTTAAATCTGACTGTTGCCTTGATCTACTGCTTACTAGAACGAACATGATCTGGGTCACAGGAGCTAGCGAGACACGACGTGCTTCAAAGAGCACTTTCTCTTTAATGAGATTATTATTTTGGGGGTTTTTCTTTTTATTCACTGAGAAAAGCACAAGTACCATCGAACCCCTGTTTATAGGCCTATTTTTATTTTTAATATTTCAGTATTTTAAAGAGCAGATTGAAAGATGTTTCATTGAAGATTAACTATAATATATCGTTCTGTTTATTATAAGCGTGCCAGTTTTGTCGTCTGTCGCTTTAAATGCCCAATGTCTCTACACTGCAAAAAATATTTTCAAGTTTTGTTACCATAACATATTTTCTTTTGTCAAATCAACTTTATAATAATTTTATTTAGTTCAGATAACTTATTATTTTAAGTTTCTGATGGTTAAATTAATCTCCTTCATTGTATTAACTCACTTTTTCCCGTTCAATCAACTTAAAATTTTAAGGCAACCAGGTTACTTACTTTTTTAAGTTAAACCAACAATATTTTTTTTACAGAGTAGTAATCACAACATTTTTTCTTTTGTCAAATCAACTTAAATAATTAATTTATTTTGAGTTTCTGATGGTTAAATTAATCTCCTTCATTGCATTAACTCACTTTTTCCAGTTCAATCAACCAACCAGGTTACTTACCTTTTTAAGTTAAACCAACAATATATTTTTACAGTGTAAAGCAGGATGAATTCTGATTGGTTGTCAAGTTTTTATCATTCGAGTGATTCAACTCTGCTATACTTTTATATTTACAACGGTTTTTAGTGTTATTGCCGTAGTTATGTAGCCTCGACACATGCAAAATCTATTTACACTACATACACAGTGTCTATTTCCACTAACTCCGTCCACCATTGCTCAGATAGCAGATATTATTAGTACTAACAGCACGTTACATAAATGCATTTGTCATTTAAACATATTACTTCTGTTTGCACCTTGTGCACTTGCAGTTTGTGTCTATTTATATTTGGTACTGGATTTCTGCCACTATTTACACTCATTTAGTACAGAATGTATTCAATGATTTTTAAAAAATCCCCCTGTAGTCAATAATTTCATCCCTTAAAACTCATATTTGATCACCAAAATTACATCTTTAAATGTTTTTTCCTTAAAAAAAACAAATTCTTGATGCCTTTAAATATCTTGAATGTAACTCGACACCCTCGCCTCATTTAGTATGCACGGTTCTATGAATATGCAAATGAGCCCCGCCCCCACTCACTCCCTAACATTAATAGCTTGATTTTCAACACAGGGGGACTTTTGTTTATGCAATTATATGTCAGTTATTATTATTATTATTATTTTTAAATAGTGTATGCATAAATTAAAAATAGTTTAACTAAAAATCTATGATACTTGGCTTAATTTCAGGCTTTTTTATTGGGATATCGACCCAGATTCGGTCCAGTAAAGCTGGTTTAAGGTCCAGCACATTTGCACTTTACACACATTCGGCCGCCGCCAAATTTGCATGAGTGTGTTTGTGCTGTTACATGATTTGCATAATTCCTGGGTGTTAACTCAGACTGTGTGTGCAAATAAACAGCCCTGTCAGCGGACGCTATTCATTCTCGCTGAACCCCCGAGAGTTTGCCGACGTGGGAACGTTTCGGTGTGTTTTGCGAGTCCCGTGAAACGCTCTCTACACCTGCGCTGAGAAATGGGTCTGCAGAACTCAAGCACAGCACATTGATTTTATGCGCCTCTCTCTTTCCCTTTTTTAATATCCTGGTGCCATTACCCGACTCACAGAATGGCCAGTCGATATCACATCTGCATTGTGATTAAAGCCCAGAGAAAGAGCTTTTCTCTCGGAGAGTGTGTGTATAATGTACTGAGGTTGTCCGGTTGCGTTAGATGGAGAAGTCTCTCTGCTGGATCGAGTGAGACAGGGCAGACAGACACAACTACTTATACCATTTAAAGTGTGTTTTTTAACGTTAAAATACTTTTTTGGCAAGCAGCGGGTTCAAAATCTTTCGAATTATAATCTATACTGTTGTAAATAAGATGATTTCAGTGCATTTTACGAGCAAATACTGTTTTAGTGTTTCTACGTGATGATATGCTGTAGTTTCTACACTTTAATAGATCAGGTTTTTTTTTTTTCAATTTTTAGCATGCATTTTGACGATAAAAGAAACATACACGAGCACATAAATGCATTTAGGCACATTAAAGGAGTAGTTTACTTTAAAAAAAAAAAAACTTTTGCTGATAATTTACTCACCCCCGTGTCATC
>NW_024121171.1:500711-515711 GCF_016745375.1 Pimephales promelas | reverse complement strand
GAGTTTCATCTGTATATGTTTATTAGTATATAATGATGACAATTGTTATTTTTGGATGTTTAGAAGGTTGTGGTTTAAAAAGAAACATTCGCTCAGCTATGCACTAATACAAATATTACTGAACTTTTGCTGTGTAATTATAACAATGAGCACTCAAACACACCAATTACTAAAAAAAACATTATAAATTGTCACCATACTGTATATCACCATTTCAGGTGAAAAATTAGAATATGGTGCAAAAATTCAGTAATTCAATTTAAAAGGTGAAACTAATATATTATATAGACTCATTACATGCAAAGTGAGATATTTCAAGCCTTTATTTGTTATAATTGTGATGATTATGCCTTAAACCCCAAATTCAAAATTAGAATAAAGGTTTTCATATCTGTGAGCCATAATCATCACAATTATAGCAAATAAAGGCTTGAAATATCTCACTTTGCATGTAATCACTGTAAAATGTTTGCTGTAAATTTTACACCTACTGGCAGCTGGATGGTTTACAGTATCAGTACTGTAATTTCATTAACAGTAATACAATTGTATACTGTATTAATATTTACAGTATGAGTACTGTATTTTTCCATTACATTACAAATACCGTATTTTAATTTACAGGAATAATACTGTATATTGTATTCATTATACTACTGTATTTTTATTTACAGTATAAGAATTGATTTTTTTTTTACGATTTACAGTTGAAAATAATTACAGTATTTTCCCATAATCCTTTGCTACACTCTAAAAAAATGCTGGGTTGTTTCAACCCAATTTTGGGTAAAATATGGACAAACCCAAACGTTGGGTTAAAAATTTAATTAAAAAAATTAACCCAATGGCCGGGTATGTCCATATTTTACCCAATATTGGGTTGAAACAACCCAGCATTTTTTAGAGTGTATTTACAGTATTATACTGTTGGCACATTTAACAGTATTATACTGTACATGTTACAGTAAAATACTGTTCAAATTACAAAAATCCATTATATTAGTTTCACCATTTAAGTTGATGAACGTTTGCACCGTATTCTAATTTACGTGAATGGGATGGTTTACAAAAGCAGAACTTTTTCGATTCTGAAATCAGCTTCACATGATCGGTGCATGCAGACACAGGAACTCTTGAGGAAACACACACATCTGAGAGCCGAAATAAAGAATAGTGTTATTTTTTCACTTGTATTTCTCCAGAAGTCCAATCACAGGTCATGTGTGTAAATCCTCCAGTAATGAGTCACGAGCTCGGAGTGATCGGACCCGGTAGTTTTGGACATGGGAAACGCTCTCCTGGAATCCGGGTGAGCTTTCTTTGGCGTTTGCGTTGGGGGAGTGGACGTCGGTGTCGTTATATATCCGCTAATACGAGCCACGGATGGATTGAAGTGCTATTCGGGGGTTTAGGAGAAGATTATTGTGCTTGGCTGAAGAAAGCTGCATTTAAGTGATGGATTTAGCACGCTTTGACAAGGTGCAGTTGTCACATTAATTAATTCAGAGCATTTTTTTTCCCGATTTTGAAGCTCCAGCTTTTTCCATTATTGCACTGAGAATCGGAATACATGCAATTTGCAGGAAAATTGGGCCATTTCATACGTGCAATTATTGAGATGGACGAACGATGCTTTCAAGCTTCAGGCTACATTTGCAATTTCTTTGAAGGCAGTAAAAGGTCCGAAGTAATCGATGGCAAACACACGCGTTAGAGACCAGCCGTGGGTCTGGAAAAGGGAAAAACAAGGGAAAGCTCCACGCGAAGTGCAGCGGGGTCATTAATAACATTACGAGCGGATGCTTTTGTCCCGCTGTGCTCGGTTTGCTGTTATTAAGTGCCGCTTCAGATTTTACAGCTCAGGGCGAAATGATTATTATAAAACAAAGCACATGAATAAAACAACTTTATACAGTAGAAACTTTCAAACACAATCTGCATTCTTCAGCAGGACTTCATCGACGCTGGGATTTGATGATTTTGCCGTCTCTCTCTCTCAGAGGAGTCGTATATTAGGAAAGAGGCGCTGGGATCTTAATCCGATGGCATCTGGGAAAGCGCTGAGCCCGCGGGCCGCTCGTCCCTTATGTAAACGCAACAAATTCCTCTTCGCACTAATGGCGTATCGCGTTAATGCCCGTGGAGGTTTGTACACAAGGTCAGGCTAAAGGCCCACCGGAGGCCGAGACTTATCTCACGTCCCTTAAGGAACCACAGTAAACGCCGTTGTTCTAAAGGCGATTTAGTCTCAACAGAAGCTCTTTTTAAAGCTCAATGGGGTGATGTGGGATTGATTCTCGTCTCCAGTCTGATATTTACTCTAATTTAGTCAAACGTGACATTTGTGGAGTAACAAGCGACACAACAGCTGGAGATTAAAAACAAACAAACATGTTTTCTAGGGTATTTTTGACAATAACTAGAAGTTTATAACCTGACACACCAGTTTTACCATATTTATATGTGAAACTGGAAATATTAGAATATGGTGCAAAAGTTCAGTAGTTCAACTGAAAAGGGGAAACCAATTATATAGACTCCTTAGATATTTTAAGCCTTTATTTGTTATAGTTGTGATGATTATGGCTTACAGATATGAAAACCTTTTCACAATATTCTAATTTTGAATTTGGGGTTTGAGCCATAAATTATAACAAATAAAGCCTTGAAATATCTAATGAGTCTATATAATATATTATTTTCACATTTTAAGTTGAATTACTGAACTTTTGCAAGATATTCTAATTTTATGAGTTTCACCTGTAGTTATGAGACTCTATTTTAAAGGAGTAGTTCACTTTAAAAAAAAAACTTTTGCTGATAATTTACTCGCCCCCATGTCATCCAAGATGTCCATGTCTTTCTTTCTTCAGTTGAAAAGAAATGAAGGTTTTTGATGAAAACATTCCAGGATTTTCTCCATATAATGGACTTCAATGGGGTCCAAACGGTCAGTGCAAACTGTTCAAAGGGCTTTAAACGAGACCAGACGATGAATAAGGGTCTTATCAAGCGAAATGATCGCTCATTTAAAAAAAACAAAAACAACAAAGTTTAAGTTTTATAAGCTCAAATGCTCGCCTTGCTCTGTTCTGTGATGCGCGTTCGTGACTCTCCTGTTCATCAAAATGAACAAATCTTTTCCCGAGTCAACCAAATGACACGAAAAAGATTCGTTAAGACCCTTATTCATCGTCTGGAATCGTTTAAAGCCCTTTGAAGCTGCACTGAAACTCTCATTTGGACCTTGAACCGTTTGGTCCCCATTGAAGTCCATTATATGGAGAAAATCCTGGAATGTTTTCATCAAAAACCTTCATTTCTTTTCGACTGAAGAAAGAAAGACATGGACATCTTGGATGACATGGGGGCGAGTAAATTATCAGCAAAAGTTTTTTAAAAGTGAACTACTCCTTTAATTGAATGAAGTCATACTGAAAGCACTAGCGATGTGTCGGATAGTAGTATGGCACTTCTCTGTTCTCAGCGCTGGTGTTAGCGCTCTTGCTCTGCACTGGTTGTGAATGTCCATGAATCTCTGAAATGTGACGTTTACAGTCCCAGACTAAAGGAACAGAAGCGCTCAGATTTCCCCGCTCCGCGTCGCTCCCCGCAGGGTCCCGTCTCCGTGAAGGATTTCAAAGCCTCAGCAGAGCGTTCTGTCTCTCAGAAACCCCCACGATCCCCGGCTTCAGCCCAAACAACAAACGCCCCGCGAGCAGGCCGAAAGAAAGGGCTTCAAAGTGGCCAGTGGTGCGACACCATGCAGAAGCTCACCGTGGAGTCTTCTTCTAAGGGGATGAAGCAGATCTGTTGTGCGAATAACAAAGCTAGATAATTAAACCCTCTTTGTGTTTCGTCGGCCTCAAAAGAGCCGTCGGCTGGATCCTCCGTGCTGGATTTGGATGTTTTTGATTGGCTGCCATTTCCGAATGCCGTCCATGTCTGATCATACAGACGGGCAGTTTGGGAGTTGATAATGGATTCTAATCATTTCTTTGAACTTTTTTTTTATAGACTGAATCTCACTCAGACATGCACCAAATAAAGCAAGTTAAACCTCGTGTTACGGTCGTCTTGATCCCGGAGAGGATTTTCTTTTCCCCAAAATGTTAGTTAATGTAATCTTACTGACTTTGCTCACAGAGACCCCCCCCCCCCCCCCCCGTATTATCTCATAATTCTGAGATAATTAACTTGTTTATTCAGAAAAACAGCAAAAACGTTTTTTTTTTAATGAAAAATGTTCTCGTAATCCTGAAATAATTAACTCGTTAATTCAGAAAAACAGCACAAAAAAAATTTTCAGTGAAAATTATCCTGTAATTCTGAGACAATTAACTCATTAATTCAGAAAAACAGAGCAAAAACACTATTTTTCATGAAAAATTATCTTGTAATTCTGAGATAATTAACTCGTTAATTCAGAAAAACAGAGAAAAAACTTTTTTCATGAAAAATGTTCTCATAATTTTGCGATAATTAAGTCCTTAATTCAGAAAAACAGAACAAAAACGTTTTTCCATGAAAAATTATCTTGTAATTCTGAGACCATTAACTCGTTAATTCAGAAAGACAGAGCAAAAAAAAAAAATCATGAAAATTATCTTGTAATTCTTAGATAATTAACTCGTTAATTCAGAAAAACAGAGCAAAAAAAATCATGAAAATTATCTCGTATTTCTGAGATAATTAACTCGTTAATTCAGAAAGACAGAGCAAAAAAAAATCATGAAAATTATCTCGTATTTCTGAGATAATTAACTCGTTAATTCAGAAAGACAGAGCAAAAAAAAATCATGAAAATTATCTCGTATTTCTGAGATAATTAACTCGTTAATTCAGAAAGACAGAGCAAAAAAAAAATCATGAAAATTATCTTGTAATTCTGAGATAATTAACTCGTTAATTCAGAAAGACAGAGCAAAAAAAATCATGAAAATTATCTTGTAATTCTGAGATAATTAACTCGTTAATTCAGAAAGACAGAGCAAAAAAAATCATGAAAATTATCTTGTAATTCTGAGATAATTAACTCGTTAATTCAGAAAGACAGAGCAAAAAAAATCATGAAAATTATCTTGTAATTCTGAGATAATTAACTCGTTAATTCAGAAAAACAGAGCAAAAACTTTTTTTCATGAAAAATTTTCTCGTAATTTTGCGATAATTAACTCGTTAATTCAGAAAAACAGAGCAAAAAACATTTTTCCATAAAAAATTATCTCGTAATTCTGAGATAATTAACTCATTAATTTAGAGAAACAACAAAAAAAATCATGAAAATTATCTTGCAATTCTGAGATAATTAACTCGTTAATTCAGAAAAATAGAGCAAAAACTTTTTTTCATGAAAAATGTTCTCGCAATTTTGCGATAATTAACTCGTTAAATCAGAAAAACAGAGCAAAAAAATTTTCATGAAAAATGATCTTGTAATTCTGAGATAATTAACTCGTTTATTCAGAAACACGGAGCAAAAACATTTTTCCATAAAAATTATCTTGTAATTCTGAGATAATTAACTCGTTAATTCAGAAACACAGAGCAAAAACATTTTTCCATGAAAAATTATCTTGTAATTCTAAGACAATTAACTTGTTAATTCAGAGAAACAGCAAAAAAAAAAAAAAAATTCATGAAAATTATCTTGTAATTCTGAGATAATTAACTCGTTAATTCAGAAAAACAGAGCAAAAAAAAATCATGAAAATTATCTCGTATTTCTGAGATAATTAACTCGTTAATTCAGAAAGACAGAGCAAAAAAAAAATCATGAAAATTATCTTGTAATTCTGAGATAATTAACTCGTTAATTCAGAAAGACAGAGCAAAAAAAATCATGAAAATTATCTTGTAATTCTGAGATAATTAACTCGTTAATTCAGAAAGACAGAGCAAAAAAAATCATGAAAATTATCTTGTAATTCTGAGATAATTAACTCGTTAATTCAGAAAGACAGAGCAAAAAAAATCATGAAAATTATCTTGTAATTCTGAGATAATTAACTCGTTAATTCAGAAAAACAGAGCAAAAACTTTTTTTCATGAAAAATTTTCTCGTAATTTTGCGATAATTAACTCGTTAATTCAGAAAAACAGAGCAAAAAACATTTTTCCATAAAAAATTATCTCGTAATTCTGAGATAATTAACTCATTAATTTAGAGAAACAACAAAAAAAATCATGAAAATTATCTTGCAATTCTGAGATAATTAACTCGTTAATTCAGAAAAATAGAGCAAAAACTTTTTTTCATGAAAAATGTTCTCGCAATTTTGCGATAATTAACTCGTTAAATCAGAAAAACAGAGCAAAAAAATTTTCATGAAAAATGATCTTGTAATTCTGAGATAATTAACTCGTTTATTCAGAAACACGGAGCAAAAACATTTTTCCATAAAAATTATCTTGTAATTCTGAGATAATTAACTCGTTAATTCAGAAACACAGAGCAAAAACATTTTTCCATGAAAAATTATCTTGTAATTCTAAGACAATTAACTTGTTAATTCAGAGAAACAGCAAAAAAAAAAAAAAAAATTCATGAAAATTATCTTGTAATTCTGAGATAATTAACTCGTTAATTCAGAAAAACAGAGCAAAAAACATTTTTCCATAAAAAATTATCTCGTAATTCTGAGATAATTAACTCTTGTCCTCAAGTGAACGCTTCCGTAAGAAACGCACACTATAAATAGAATGTGTTATTATTTATTTATTTTATTTTATGAGTTTATTTAATCAGAAAATCTCTGTTCTTTTAATGAGAAAATTTATTCACCCATGAAAAAACTGAATTGAATGAAGCCTGTGATCAATCAGATCCAAAAAGAAATACCAAACCTGCGCCTGTTCAAAAAAGATTGAATATTTGGTGATAATATGGAATAATAAGAAATTTCCAAGCAATGGCGGGAACACCAAATTAGGTAAAAGGTTTGTCTTCTTGATTCTCGTAGGCTTTTCTTTGGTTTATTTGTTGGAATAAGTCTTTGTCCCGTCAGCATCACAGAGGTTTAATTAGATGGTTGTGGATTTTGTCGAAGGCTTGTAGATTGATGTGGATTTTACAGTCATAAATCATACAGAGTGGCTGAGGAGTAAATTAATGACAACTTGGCTAAACACCAGGCTTTGCCTAAAATCTGCTCGCTTTACAAAGAAAAGCTCAGTTTTGGAAACACATTAATTAGCCTTTGCAGAATTGAGTGACAGTTACCCAGAAGACACTGCTCTCTTTCGTTCATAATTGATTTGGTGGCCATGCCAGAACTGCTTTTCATCAAGCCGGCGGCCTGATCCCTCCGTCACGGACACACTTATTCTTCTACGCTGAAAACGACAATGTGCGCTAATTGTTTGATGTTAACTGCGCGCCATCAGTCAGGGCTAATTATGGCGCGGTCATAGCGCGTATACTCCTGGGTCCAATAAACTCCAACAACATTATTTGGGAAACGGGAGGAAAAAAAACCTGCCAGGCTCACAGACGCACACGGTCCCGCTGTGACGGCAGTAATTCAATTATCACCTGTCTTTGCTAATGGCTAGTTAACACAAATATTACTCTTTTATATTTGGCTGAATGAGATTAATGAGTCGCGGGTCCACGAGCTGCTGACTTTTACTGGAGGAATGTGTAAGTAAAGGGAATCTAATATCTCCTACGACCTCACACACACACACATGTATATTATCACATGTTTAGGGTTAGTAATGATCACGTAGTTCTGAATATAGCACATCAGTGTCAATCACCTTGTGTATTTTTGCTCCGCCAATGTAAATAGTTTCAAATAAACAATGAGTGAATGATTCAATGACTCACTCACAGACACAGCGTCTGATTCATTGTTCAGTGTGTTTGGATGAATCGGGTTGAATGCATGACTCATAAAGAGTCATTTTTCTACACCTACATGTTTTTTAATATAAATAGCCAAAAGGGTCAGTGAAAAATAATCTATCTATTTTTTTGTTTATAAATAAATAAAGTTATTTTATGTCAGGGCAACTTTTTTTGGGCACGGCGAGCACATTTCATACACACTGATGCCTATAAAATGATTTAAAAATAAGCCGAATGAGTGCATGATTCAATGACTCATGAACGAATAAGTGTTTTTGAACGAATCAGTTGAATGCACGATTAAGTGATTCACTTGTAAAAACTCATGTGTCGCCACCTACAGGTTAATCAATGTAATTAGCCAAACGGGGCAGTGAAAAATCCACACCACTGATTTACAGACAAAAATAATCTATGTTTTTGTTTATATATTTGTTTAATATATATATATACATACATATTTTAAATTTTATGTCAAGGCAAGTTTTTTGGGCACGGTGATTTTTTTAATATTTTTTTATAGCACATTTCATACACACTGATGCCTATAAAATGATTTAAAAATAAGCCGAATGAGTGCATGATTCAATGACTCATGAATGAATCAGTGTTTTTGAACGAATCGGTTGAATGCACGTTTGAGTGATTCACTCGTAAAGAGTCATGTGTCGCCACCTACAGGTTAATCAATGTAATTAGCCAAACGGGTCAGTGAAAAATCCACACCACTGACTTACAGACAAAAATAATCTATCTTTTTGATTGTTTATAAATAAATAAATATTTGTTTAAAAGTTATTTTATGTCAAGGCAACGTTTTTGGGCACGGCGAGTTTTTTATTGCACATTTCATACACACTGAGGCCTATAAAATGATTTAAAAAATAATCAGAATGAGTGCATGATTCAATGACTCGTCCATTTGTTTCATTCATGAATGAATCAGTGTTTTTGAAAGAATCGGTTGAATGCACGATTAAGTGATTCACTCGTAAAGAGTCATGTGTCGCCACCTACAGGTTTATCAGTGTAATTAGCCAAACGGGTCAGTGAAAAATCCACACCACTGATTTACAGACAATCGTAATGTATTTATTTATTTATTTATTTTTATGACAAGGCAACTTTTTTTGGCAAGGCAAGCACATGCAATTATTTAAAAATAATTTTAAAATTGAGAAATAACAATAATGAAGTAGTTTAATTCTTATGTTTTTGGTCTTTTATTTTTTTGTATATATCCACACAGTAAAACATGTTCCAGCGTGGAGGAATATTTGTTGCATAGAGTTAAACGGAGATCAAAGGCTTGTGTAAAACGGGCAGTTGTTCTCGTGAATGGAAGTTCCGTCTGAGTCCGAGGTCAAAGGTCAGGTTGTTGGTGGCAGCTGCGCTGTTCTCATTGAATATACAGAAGAGGACAGGCTCCAAATATCACCGTCTCCCCTGACATCGCTCCAAGTTTTCAAGCTTTCTGTCACTAATTATTCATCGGCGATAGTTAGAGGGTAATGAGAGATGTTTCTGGATGTGTGACCCTGATTAGTATGCGTCTTTAGCACAGCTAATTGTGGGTAGAAAAGCTCATTGTTCCTCCGGCTTCCTGTACAAAGAGCATTAGCTGCAGTGTTTGGCGGCTAGGGACCCGAGACAAGCTCGCTTTTTGTCTTTGTGGACCCTAAGCTCGACCCCCTCCCGGTGTAAAATCAGCCCTAACCCTCCGAACGTGACAAGGTCAAGGCCTGAGCGCTGTTTCCAGCGCCCGCGAGGTCTAACGTGACGGCGAGGCGTGGGGCGACGCTACATGTGTGCTTGTAAAACTGCAGCGTTGGTGTAGCGTAACATCAGGGGACCGTAAAACTCAGAAGCCCCTTTAAAACAAATAGATGGATTAGATTTCTGTCAACAGCAGCTTTACCAGCTCAACGACTCAAGCCTGTTTATTTGACATAAAATACTGTGTGATTGTTTATAGAACGAGTCCAATAAGCATCTTTCACTAATCACTATCGCTTCATTTCACTTACATAAAACTTGCACTGAATCTAGAAGTTGCTATCTAAAGTATATGTTTATTTATTTATTTTTTGTTCAAAATATTTATCCAAACTAAATTATTTATTTTAGTGAATATTATGCAAAATTAAATCTTTAATCTTACAGCTTGAATGATTCAATGACTCGTTCATAGAGATAGAGTCAATATATATTAGGGTTGTAATCATAGATATCCATAATAAAGGCAAGATGGGTCTCTATCGTCATCACTGGCGGCCATCTTGTCACAGGCAAGCTTTCTGGTTTCCTGATGTAAGATGACTGATCAACACAAACACAAACACTCTTATCGCGTTGAAATCTTGACGGATTTACAAACTTTGGTTTGGTTTCTTATAAACGTTACACTCTAAAAAATGCTGGGTTGTTTTAACCCAACTTTGGGTCAAAAATGGACTAACCCAGCCGTTGGGTTAAATTTTTACATTACATTTTTAACCCAACATTTCGGGTTTGTCCATATTTGACCCAAAATTGGGTTAAAACAACCCAGCATTTTTTAGAGTGTATTAACGTGGCTATACTTCTGGATGATTATTTATTGATACACTTATTATTCAGAAGTGTTCAACTACATACTGACGTTTATAACAAACCAAACCGTTTGAAAATCGGTAGAAAATTGAGCAAGTTATGGTTATTTAAAAAGTACGTGCACCATTAAAATACAATGTTACGAGTGAGCGAGCTGCCTGTGGCAAGATGGCCGCCAGTGTGGACGTTAGCCTGGACGAGACATCTAGCCTTTATTATGGATATCTGTGGGTGTAACGGTACATGTATTCGTATTAAATCGTTTCGGTACGAGGCTTTCGTTTCGGATTTCAGACCTAACGATCCGTTGGACCATTTTTCAATTTTTCCTTTAAATAAAAAATGTAAAATCACTTTATGATGTTAGTTTTTTAATAAATAAATACAAATTGTATGGAAAACATACCGAACCGTGTCACCACTGTATGGTATTTGTGAACCGTGGTCACACCCCTAATATATACTGACTTTAAATCGGCCACCCTGACCTCTAGGACCTGTGATTAAATCAGTGTGTGTGTGTTTGTCTGACCAGATGTAATATCAAAGATCTTGATGATACACCAGGTCTTCATTCATAGTTTCTGAGCTGATAAACTCAAACGTCGAGTCCGGCTGGAAAGCCGAACACATGGGAAGCTTCACCCCGGAGTGATTTCACAGCTGATGTTCCACCTACGAGGAATACAAACCCTTTGCTTATTGATTTCCCAACGTTTCCTTTCCACCATCTGCAGTACGTGGCGGACGAGACGAGGAAAAACAAAGATACTACACATCAGATGTTATTGGAAAAGCCAGGATATTAATTCCCGCTTCTGTGATATATTCTCAAAGCATAACTTTAATAATACATTTCGAAGGGTGTAAGATTAAGTCAGCTTGAATTTCACAACCCATTGTTCCGGTTGTAAATAAAGATTATTGGAGAATGTTTTACAAGCAAAATGTGAAAAATTTCACATTTAATTCAATGTGTTGCTTGCTTGCCCTTTTCTTTGTGATTATTTGTAAGATTTACAAAGTGAAAGCTTGAAAGAAAATGGTGCAAAAGTTCAGCAATTCAACTTGGGATGGGCGACGATTAATCGCGATTAATCGCATCCAAAATAAAAGTTTGTGTTTACATAATATATGTGTGTGTAGTGTGTGTATAATTAATTTGTATATATATACACACACATGAATGTATATATTTAAGAAATATTTGCATGTACATCTTTTATATATAGATATATTTATACATAATAAATATTATATATAAAAATAAATATTTGATATATTAATAACACATTTTTCTTAAATATATATTTATACATAATAAATATTATATATAAAAATAAATATTTGATATATTAATAACACATTTTTCTTAAATACATACATGCATGTGTGGGTATTTATATATACAAATTAATTATACACACCACACAAACATACATTATGTAAACACAAACTTTTATTTTGGATGTGATTAATCGCGATTAATCGTTGCCCATCCCTAAATTCAACTTAAAAGGTGAAACTAATATATTATATAGACTCAATATCATGCAAAGTGAGATATTTCAAGCCTTTATTTATTATAATTATGATGATTATGGCTTACTACGGAGGCGTATTGCATTCACTTGAAGTAAAAAAATATACTCTGTTTTTCTGAATTAACGAATTAATTTTTCATGGATTTTTTTTTTTTTGCTCTGTTTTTCTGAATTAATGAGTTAATTTTTTATGAGAAAAAAAAAATATTTTGCTCTGTTTTTCTGAATGAATGAGTTAATTTTTCATGGATTTTTTTTTTTTTTTTTTGCTCTGTTTTTCTGAATTAACGAGTTAATTCAGAAAAAAACAGAGCAAAAACTTTTTTTCTCACGAAAAATTAACTCATTAATTCAGAAAAACAGAGCAAAAAAAAAATTTCTCATGAAAAATTAACTCATTAATTCAGAAAAACAGAGAAAAACTTTTTTTCTCATGAAAAATTAACTCATTAATTCAGAAAAACAGAGAAAAACTTTTTTTCCCATGAAAAGTTAACTCATTAATTCAGAAAAACAGAGCAAAAAAAAATTCTCATGAAAAATTAACTCGTTAATTCAGAAAAACAGAGCAAAAAAAATTTTTTATCATGAAAAATTAACTCATTAATTCAGAAAAACAGAGTAGATTTTTTTTCTTCAAGTGAATGCAATACGCCTCCGTGGCTTACAGATTTAAAAACCTTTTCACAATTTTCTAATTTTGACTTTGGGGTTAAAGCCATAATCATCACAATTATAACAAATAAAGGCTTGAAATACAGTATCTAACGAGCCTATGTAATATATTAGTTTAACCTTTTACGTTGAATTACTGAAATAAATGCAAACTTTTACGCCATATTCAAATTTTTCAAATTTTTTCACCTGTACAGCAATTTTGTTTAATGCAGGAAAAACTTGATTTGATCCATTAGAAATGGACTTGTGATGCCAAATGAAAATGAGAAACATTCCCAATGGGACGAGCATCGATTTCATGTTGACTCTAGGGAATCAATGCTGTCTCCGATCCACATTTTAAATCTTTATTCATTCCCCAGTCCAGTGTGTGTCTGTCTCCGCTCAATCAGTGTGTGTTTGTGGGTTGGAAGGTCTGCGGTTTCAAAAGGTCAAGCGGCATGACCTCTGGAGGTCTAATGTAGCGCTTCATGCAAATAGATGAGGTTTGTCTTGTTGACATGCGACTACACACTTTTGTTTCCGTAATGAAGCTCGCATCAAACGCTTTATATATTTGATACAGAAACACGAGCTTGGTCTCACAGACTCGACAAACCACACGGTTTAGATGCTCGCTCGGAGAGAGACGGGCGAGCGCTGGGAACGCAGCTGTGGTTTGGGATTCGTTTTCTCCTTGAGAATCGTTTAGTTTTGATTACAAATCCACCCATTTGCTGACATTGGCTGAACACAGTTATGTGCAACAGTAACAAGTTAATCATACCTTTTCCGCAGTGTAAATAAGCCTCGTGTCCAAGAACGCTCCTCGGGAGATTTCCTGTTTTCACAAAACTGTATCGAATGGCTCTTGCGTCACATGTGCAGATTTTAGCGCTAGTCTTTTAATGGTGATATTAGGCGTGACTGCTGTTTTCACGGCTCTCGTGGGCTCAGATCAAACCTGACCGAACGACCGTAAAACCCTGATTATAGTCGAGAAATGTGACACTTTAATAGTGTTTTTCCTGCTTTTCCACCCGTCCGCACACATTCCACCGGATAGATCCGTATAAGCCACGTCTCTCGTTCAGGGACGCTGTGATATAACCGGGAGAGCAAAATTCACATTTTTTTAACGTCTTAATTCTATTGGCTGAAAGAACGTTTATGGAGAATTCTATTGTGTTCCTCATTAGATTCCAATTCGGTGTTTAAATACGGTAACCCTTTTTAAAATAAGGTTCGTTAGTTAATATTAGTTAACTACATTAGTTAATATGAACTAATAATGAATAGCACATATACAGCATTTGTTAATCTTTGTTAATGTTATTTACTAATACTTGATTAAAATCTTGCTAACATTAATTAATCCACCGTGAACTAACATGAACAAATGATGAACAGCTGTATTTTCATGAACTAACATTAACAAAGATGAACAAATGCAGTAACAAATGTATTGCTCATGGTTAGTGCATGTTAGTAAATACATTAACTAATGTTAACTGATGAACCTTATTGTAAAGTGTTACCATAAATACATACTATGCATGTTTGTGATTTTTAAAGAAGTTTATACTTCACTATTACTTCACTAACTGCATTTATAATATCTTTTAACCTTTCTATTTATCCTGAAAAAAATGTATCATCATTGATAATAATCATAAATGTGTCTTGAGCATCAGGTCCTCATATTAGAGTGATTTCTGGATGATCATGTGACACTGAAGACTGTAGTAATGATGCTGAAAATCACAGGAATAAATTACACTTTACTGTATATTCACATGGAAAACAGATATTTTAAATCATAAAAATATTTTTGATTAAATAAATGAAGCCTTGGTTAGCAGAAGAGACACTTAAAAACATCCAAACTTCTGAATGCTAGTGTGTTTGGCTAGCTTAGCTCTCAGTTTTATGTTTTGCAATGTTGTATTTTCTTGAATTATTATTATACTTAGCTGCTGAAGTCTCAAAGGATATCTCAATGGTTATTATTAATATTTTAGGCATCAGAACAGAAAGATACATTAGTATCACCACAGTGCTGCTGTGTGTGTGTGTGTGTGTGTGTGTGTGTGTGTGTGTGTGTGTGTGTGTGAGCAGGAGGGAAAAGAGCATCTCTGGAATAGTGAGATTCCCACTGGATCTTTTTCCCAGTGTCTGCCACGGGGTCACACAACATGGGATCGGCCGTCTGGGAGATAAACCTCTCCTTTCACTCTCCCGTTCCTCTTATTTTCCAGAAGGGCTCATTATTAATTCTCACTCAGTGTCAGGGGTCTGTTATTTCAGGATTCTGGAGGGCTTTTCCTGGCCAAAACAATATCTGTGAATAAATAT
>NW_024121171.1:490711-495711 GCF_016745375.1 Pimephales promelas | reverse complement strand
TCTGTTTGACCGACCCGACCTAAAGAAAAGCCAAAAATTACAATTCTGTCTTCATTTATTAGATGAGGAACACAGATGCATGTGCACTTTTCCATAATGTGCATTAGATCCGTCAAGCTCGAAGCTCAAAATGACATGAAAGCACAATAATAGACATCCACACTGTTGAAATGAATGTGCTTTATCTAATCCAAAAAGCAATATTATTAATTCAATGTAACACTTTCGAATTGAGTAATAATTAATCAAATTAAATCCTTAAAAGTTAACCATTTAAAATGAGTTAAACTTAAAAAATAAACAAAATAAAAAAATTACAGTTAAGTCACCGTTATGGTGATCGGTGTTTGTTTTAGGTTTAAAAGTACAACTTGTACTTTTAGTAATCTGGGAATGTGGTGTGTATTATTTCCCCCCCCCCATCCTCCACTCCTGTTCATTCTGTTCAAATTTGAATAATTAATATTCATGTTTTAACATAAAAACAGCAGTTTTGGAGCTCGACAGACTTTTTGAGAGTGTTTTTGTAATGTCACCTGTTAATACTTACTAATATAAATAATAATGATAATAATAAAAATAAAGGCTCAAAATGGCCTGGGTCTCATACATTAAAAATAATAATAGTAATACTAATAATAAATTATCATTATTATTATTATTATTATTATTATTTTTTCCATTAAAGCCTGTTCTAGGCTTTAATGCAAAATATATATATATATATATATTTTTTTTTTTTTTTTTGCATTAAAGCCTGTTCTGGGCTTTAATGCAAAAAAATAAATAAATATAAATATATATATATATATATATATATTTGCATTAAAGCTTGTTCTGGGGCATTTTACTTTCTTTTTGATAGTATTTCCATAACGGTGCCTAATACTTATTATTATTATTATTATTACTATTACTATTATAATTTTTCTCATCAATATTATCATTTTTGCATTCATTAATTCAATTATAATCAATATTCATCTGACATTAAAGCATGTTCCGGGACATTTTTGTGGCTAAACAGCGCCTTTTTGAGAATATTGTCGTATAATGTCAACTTATCTGAATATTCCTCCACTGCTGATCTCTGGTTACGGGTCAACAGCACCTATATTTATTTATTTATTTATTTATTTATAGCCTATTCTGTGCTTTAATGCAAAAAAAATAAAATAAAATAAAAATATATATATATATATATATATATTTTGCATTATAGCCTGTTCTGGGGCATTTTACTTTCTTTTTTAGAGTATTTCCATAACAGTGCCTAATACTTATTATTATTATTACTATTATAATTTTTCTCATCAATATTATTATTTTTACATTCATTAATTCGATTATAATCAATATTCATCTAACATTAAGCATGTTCCGAGACATTTTTGTTGCCTTTTTTGTCGCCTTTTTGACATTTTTGTCGCCTTTTTGAGAATATCGTCGTATAATGTCAACTAAATATGAATATTTTTCCACGTCTGATCTCTGGTTACGGGTCAACAGCACCTAATGGCCCGGTTCCCGTCCTCCCTTGTTAGTAAAGCGTCCTGCTGTTTGCGATTGTCCCTGTTAAGGTCTTAAACTGAGACGTGGGGTCACGGCAGCGGTCATTAATCTCCCTTAACGAGCCTCCGTTTCCCCGAGGCCTTCGGGTGATCCCGCCGGAGGACCATAATCACTTACTGTAGCGCGTCTCCCCACGGGTGCTGATTTATTGGGACGCGTCCCGGCCGAGGCGATGCAGATGAGCGAGGGGTAACGAGACGACTCAAAAGGGGAGAAGATCAATATCCCAGAGTGCCGTCCATTTGGATAATGGACAATGGAATCATAACTGGAGCTGTAGAGTTAAGTGGACGGGGCCAAAGCCCTCTTCATTATCTAATACATTCAGGGCTTTTTCAGTGTTAAGTGAATTACAATACTGCACAAAAAGGACATTTAACTTGCTCGTCCAGAAGCCAGTTAGAAGAACATCTGTTCATCCCTCCTGAATGAGCATGAGCAGCACGGGCCCATTACGGTGATCCAACCTCAGACGTGAACCCTGTGTGTGTGTGTGTGTGTGTGTGTTGAGGAGCTGGAAAAGACTTTTAGAAAAAATAACTTCACATGTGGCATTATAGTGCGATCTTGCGATTTTATTTCAGTAAAAATACAATTATATATTTATATACAGTACACACACACACACCTCTGAGTGAAGCGTTACAGTTTCTCTGCAGTTTTCTGCCAAAATAAAACTTTAATGTTGTTGTCAAATCAATAAATCGCATCTTATATCAATTTTTTTTACATAATATATGTATATGTGTATATATATGATCATATTTATTATAAATAATATATTTGTGTGTATGCAGTATATACACACACACACATATATATGTAAATATCAAAATATATACACGCATACAGTATATTATGTAAACAACAACTTTTATGATTTAACAGCACTATTTAAAATTCAAAAATAAATAAATATAACATCCATTTATACAGTATATTAGTATTTTAATTTTGTAATATTGTGAATTAAGTTAAAATAAAATTATTATTATTGTTATCATCATCTTAAATATCATTTTTATATTAAATTTAAAGTAATAATATTTCTTATTTTGTTTAAATATGTCTATGTGATAATAATATTTGTTTAATGTTGCAGTAAAATATTAAATTCATCATATTTGTGTCTTTTTTATGTGCAACAAATATTTATAATTATTTAATTTGTGTAATTTTATTTTATTTTCACACATAGCCCTACAAACAAACAAAAATCTTGGATAAAAAAAAAAAAAGAAGCAGCAATTTAAGTCGAAATAAAACAATTTATCAGATAAAACGCAATTAGGCCTACTTTTTGTAATAGTAACACACTCATAAACTGTGTAGAAACTAACCAGAGTGAGTTATGGTTATTCCAAACCAGGATATTGTTTTTCCACACATACACACACACACACACACACACACACACACACACACACACACACACACACTCATAACTCACTTATTTACATTATTATTTCATATATACATTATTATTTCATATATACAAGCAAACAAAAATGTTGGATAAAAAAAGAAGCAGCAATTTAAGTCGAAATCAAAATTTTTCAAAATTACTTTTTGCCCTATGAGTCAGAAATAATAATAACATATTATAACAACAATAATAATGAGCACATATTCCTGCTCATCAAGCCGTTACAAGATTCAAGTTTCGCAAATCATTGTAAAAATATGTGTTCTTTGGTTTGTGTGTGTGTGTGTGTGTGTGTGTGTGTGTGTGTGATCTCCATAGACCGTCGGCTCTTGAAGTCACAGCATTTGCATGATTGACTGGCAGTGTGGGTGTGTGTGATTCTCTTTTCCTCCATCTCACTTTTGCTGTTATTGGTGAAAACACACACACCACACACACACACACACACACACACACACACACACACACACACACACACACACACACACACACACACACACACTTGTTCTGTCATTCTTTGAAGGAACCTTTGAGTGTGAACAGCCTCAACATTGACGTGGAAACAGAAGGTGTCGTGCGCGAGACGCTTTATTGTCGTGTTTCCTGTCACCGCCGTAGATTACACGTGTGATCGTGTGTACACAACGTCTGTGTGTTCCTCTCAGTTTTAGAGACAGTCTGTCAGATCTGCCTTTGTGATTTTGATAACACTAGCGATAAAGGTCTGGGTTTACGCTCCTCTTCCTCGACACGGATCCCCCGCAGACATTCACATGATGAAAACACACACCATCACTCCTTACGTTTCTTAGTGTTCGGGAAAGTTTTATGTTATCAAGCAGCTTGTTCTGGGATGCATCTGGAAGTTCCCATTTAAAACTGAATAAATAAAGCTGTGTATAGCGCTCTTCACAACACACATCACACACACACACACGCTCTTCACAACACGCATCATTTCAAAGCAGCTTTACAGTCACTATTACAATATAGAGTGATGCGATCTCAGAGGAAACTGGCAAAATGCAACTTAAAAAATTCTGGGTTGTTTTTACTCAATTTTAGGTCAAATATGGACAAACCCAAACGTTGGGTTAAATGCAGTTTAAAATTGTAACCCAACGGCTGTTTGCCCACATTTGACCCAATTGGGTTAAACCAACCCAGCATTTTTACAGTGAATGTACAGTAGTCATTTACAGTAGTCATTGATTGTGAGTTCTGGCAGGTGATGCTCGCCCACACACACACACACACACACACACACAGATTCATGACACTGAGGTGAAATGTAAGAGGAAATCAGATTCAGGACACAGAACACCTGAGGAACGGCACCAGACGCTCAGACCGACTGTGTTATCATCAGCACAAATACACTTTACTGAGTTTTCAGTCCACTTTGAAGTTATTTTTTAGCGAATAGGATTTAGAATCTGAATAAGAATGTATAAAGAATTACAATGAGCATTCAAGTTAATTCATAATAACTGTACCTTTGACAACAAAAGCAGATCTGTCAAGACATCCGGGACCTTAAATGTGGACTTTACAAAGCCGTGTTTAAAAATGTTTTAAAAGTAGATAGATAGATAGATAGATAGATAGATAGATAGATAGATAGATAGATAGATAGATAGATAGATAGAGAGAGAGAGAGAGAGAGATAGATAGATAGATAGATAGATAGATAGATAGATAGATAGATTGAGAGATAGATAGATAGATAGATAGATAGATAGATAGATAGATAGATAGATAGATAGATAGATAGATAGATAGATAGATAGATAGATAGATAGATAGATAGATGGGTGGATGGATGATAGATAGATAGATGGATAGATAGATAGATAGATAGATAGATAGATAGATAGATAGATAGATAGATAGATAGATAGATAGATAGATAGATAGATAGATAGATAGATGGGTGGATGGATGATAGATAGATGGATGATAGATGGGTAGATAGATAGATAGATAGATAGATAGATAGATA
>NW_024121171.1:485711-488211 GCF_016745375.1 Pimephales promelas | reverse complement strand
AGGTGTCCTTTCTGTCCAAGCTTGTAGTGCGTTGGTCGTCGCCTCTCCATTTACAGTGGAACCCGAACCTGACGCTTGTCATCCACTTCCACTGACGACTCCTGCTCTTTCATGATGTGACGGCCGTCAAAGATTAATGCCGTTTCCTCCGGGCGAATCACAGATCCTCAATGCGCCGCAGAACCGCCGCTTTTATGTCATTGTGGCGTTTTATTCGAACAGGCAGAACGTCTCTGCGGCCAGACGCTCTTTCATGCTCAGGTGAGGTGGACTCGCATGCCAATTAGAGGTTTCACTGGTGGCCAAGATGGCGCGTTTATTCATTCGTTGCTCATTTCCCAGCCACTGTAAAAAGTGTTCAGTTCACTTACTTAAAAAATATAGTTAGCACAATGCCTTTAAGTGATTAAAAGTACAATATGCAGGATTCTCCGCCACCAGGGGGCGCTAACCTCTTACAATAACAAAGGCGTATATTAAAGGTGCATTGCGCAACATTTCATGGTAAAAATAGCCGTTTTTCTAGCAGTAAAATATGATAAAAATCGCTGAAAAAGTTTGACTTTGCCCCAAAATAAGGTTTTTAAAGGTATTTTCCCGCACAGGTTGTACGTTTACTACACATACGCAAGGGTTCTCGCAAACCTCAACTGCGTCGGTGGAACCAGACGATAAGCTTATGTTTCCCGGCTTGACTGTTAAAAGCAGACGATTGGCTTTCCAGCGGGAGGGGCGGGGCATGTGCATACAACCGCCATCTTTGGCGTTACGTGTTTCCCTATAGTTGTATTGAGGATTGAGGAAGAGGCATGTCTGTCGCCATGGTTACTATGGAAGTAACGGGGGTGACGCGGATATGACGTCATTGACTGGTGACTCCTCCCCCCTGCTCACACGCCCCGTTTCCTTGGTTAAAATCGCAATTTTCTCACGATTTACAAATAGTTTGAAGCATATTGTACGTAATCAACTAAACAAAATATATAACATTGGCCTAGTGGTTTTTTGGATATTTTACTGCAAAAAAAGGGGAAAAAAACATGTTGTACCTTTTAAGTTATGTGAACTTGACTATTCCACATTACTTAATTTTTTCGATTAAGCATGAATTTTATCTTATTTAATGATTTTAAGGCCAATTTTTTAAGTTAAGTCAACTGATCACTTTGTAGGTTAACTATAGACCCGATATGAGTAACACACTTATAGTCAAAATAACCGTTTTAATGTCGTTTTAACCCAAATTAACTTGCGAGATGTATGATGTAAGCAAAGTAAACGGTGATTACAAGGTGTTTGGGTTCATTTCTTCGTTATCTAATTGATGACTAGTCTATGGTTTAGACGTCTATTAAACTTTCACTGCGTGACAGCCCAAATTTGGCCTTGTTTTAGCCTAGACGTCTGTGTTTGGACTGCTATTACACATCAGAGCTGCTTTCTCGTGTGTGTGCTGGAGTCGTTTCTCAGAGTAACAGGCGACTGCGAGATATAGCTGAAGAAATGACGCCCGCCAGGAACTTCAAATTGCATATTGCGTATAGAAAAGAAGCATTTTTATTGCCGCCGGCCTGCCGTGACGGATGGTGGTCCGGAGGCTACGTCCAGCAATGAGCCCAGTTTGTCATGTGAATATATACGTGTGTGAGACTGTTTATCTGCTTATATCCGTCCGGGTTTGTCAGGTGTGGAGATGATAATTCGGGTCTGTCTGCGAACGGGGTTTATTACCAGCTCTCCATCTGCTGATGAAGCCATGGATGGTTGAGTTCCTGGAAGCCAGAGGTTGATTCACCATGAGATGCCAGTAAACAGATGCATGAGATCAGCGAGTGTGTGCCGTTCGTCACGCCGAGCGCTCGCCGGAAGCTCAGCACTGGCAGCTTTATGTTCGGCCGTTTAAGTCGACATGAAATCGACCCTTTTTACCTTCTTAATAAATGTGTCCGGTGTTCGATTCATCTGTGCACGCTATTCATAGAGGAAGAAAAGTTCTCAATCTCAATCGCTCATCAAATCAAAATCTGAAATGCCTTTTTTATGCATTGACTCATCAGTCAACCCAAACATGCATGCAAGAGGTATATAAAATCAGTTTTATATAAAATAAAATGTCCATGTCTTTCTTTCCTCAGTCGAAAAGAAATGAAGGTTTTTGATGAAAACATTCCAGGATTTTCTCCATATAATGGACTTCAATGGGGTCCAAACGGTTCAAGGTCCAAAAGACAGTTTCAGTGCAAACTGTTCAAATGTCTTTAAACGACACCAGACGATGAATAAGGGTCTTATCATGCGAAACGATCGGTTATTTCAAAACTTATTCCAAAAATGTAACTTTTCTAAGGACAAATGCTAGCCTTGCTCTATTCTGTGAGGCGCGTTTGTAACGTCACGTAATACGTAATTACGTTCAAAAGGTCACGGGCGACGTAGCCGGAAGTACAGAATTAAAATCGTCCGACATCGTTGTTTTACCTTTTAATTCCTTTTTTTGTAA
>NW_024121171.1:445711-470711 GCF_016745375.1 Pimephales promelas | reverse complement strand
TATGCACCTAGCAACCTGTAATTCGTGTCTGGAAACTCTCCAAATGGTGCAGAACGGGAAGAGAGCATTCGCCTGGCTTTACCGCGGTGTGTGTGTGTTCATTCAGTTCACGTTCTGCGCGAGTTCACAGAGGTCATGTGAAGAGCACTCGTGTTTATTTGCTCCGTGTCTCTCGCGAACCCAAAAGGCAGGAGCGTGAGGTGTGTATTCTGTGCCTTCCTGGAGCTCGGACAGGAGAGCGCTGGCGCTCGCAACGCCAAGGTCAGGGGTTCGATTCCCAGGGGAAGCAAGAACTGATAAGAATGTATATGTGGAGCTTGAAATGCAATGTAAGTCGCTTCGCCAAATGTAAAACGTTAATGTTTGTGAGGGCGTACAAACGAGTTGCGGTCTGTGATTGTGGTGTTTTTATTCTGGTGTAAGATTGTGAATTTGCAACATGGTCTAGTGTGATTATTAAACTGTATGGTAATGAAGGTCATTATTGGTTCTGCTGAAAGACATTTGACTTTAGTTCTTTCAATCAGGACTTAAGTGTGAACGTTTACAGAGTTGACGAGAGTTATTTCTATTGGCAAAATATGACACTTTTTGATTCGTTACTTTAGGTAAAAATCAAATGGTGAATATTCAGGAAAAAAAATTGTGGAAAAAAAAAACCTGCACAAGAGATGCACAATTTTGACAACAATTTTGTGATTTTATATATATATATATATATTTTATATATAAATTATATATATATATATATAATTTATATATATATAAATAAAAATATATATATAATTTATATATATATAAAAAAAAAATATATATATATATATATAAAATCACAAAATTGTTGTCAAAATTGTGCATCTCTTGTGCAGGTTTTTTTTTTTCCACAATTTTTTTTCCTGAATATTCACCATTTGATTTTTGATAATGATAATTACCTATTAATTGTTATTTAAGTGAAATTACTGAACTTAAATATACAAGTTTGATAAAAATCATCATTAAAGAAGAAAATTTCAAATGGCATTTAGAGGCTTTTGCATCTGAACTCGTCATATATATATATATATATATATATATATATAATTATATATATATATATATATATATATATATATGACGAGTTCAGATGCAAAAGCCTCTAAATGCCATTTGAAATTATAATTTATATATATATAAATAAAAATATATATAATATATATATATATATATATATATATGACGAGTTCAGATGCAAAAGCCTCTAAATGCCATTTGAAATTTTCTTCTTTAATGATGATTTTTATCAAACTTGTATATTTAAGTTCAGTAATTTCACTTAAATAACAATTAATAGGTAATTATCATTGCCATTTAAATGAAATGAACTCTTCATATATATATATATATATATATATATATA
This sequence comes from Pimephales promelas, assembly GCF_016745375.1. Next base: position 469,312 of record NW_024121171.1, on the reverse strand, counting down.
TATATATATAAACTAAAAAATGCTGGGTTGTTTCATATGGACAAACCCAAATGTTGGGTTAATTAATTTTATCCTAACTTCAATGTTCACTTTCTGAACGTAAATGTTTTAATTACATTTTTAACCCAACATTTGTGTTTGTCCATATTTGACCCAAATTTGGGTTAAAACAACCCCACATTTTTTAGTTTTAGTTATACGTTCTATATTCAACAACTTGCAGCCTCTGATTTAATAATATGCACTGATTTAAGAGTCTTAATGCACCAGTTTTATTTTGTAAGCTTTTCTGCATTGATTTTCACCTCAAAGCAGCAGCAATATGAGATTTAACGTAATGTGCTTAAGTTTAACACTTAAGAAACGTAAGTTTAGTGAAGACACAGTAAGTTCGGCGGGTTTCCACTCTATTGATGCTGTATTTCAGTTTACAATGAGAGGAGTTGAATCAATGCGAGTGTATCTGAAGCACAGAGAGACTCAGCAGAAGATGAACCTCTGAAGGACACGCCGTGATTGGCATTCCTCGCGCTCAGACGACGCTTATCGCATACTTAGCAGGGGCATCTGTGTGATCAAATGTCTGATCACTGGGACATGTGTGAGAGAACATCTCTGGAGTCATGTTTACCCAGAAGTCCCTCTGATGGGATGCGTGAGACTCGGACATCGCCACCCGACACGTCCTGCTAACGAGACGCGCGAGAGCCTCTTCTATGGCCTTAAATCATTCCTGTGCCGCTAATATGGAGAGTGTGGAGTGACGGGAGCGAATGCGTGACGGAATGTGAGGATCTCAAACGCACCGACCTCCGAAAAACACCAAACCATGCAGACGAGCCCGTAAATCTGCCGTCATGTTGAATATTATTGAATATATAATTGATATATTATTTATTTATATATATATATATATATATATATAATTTTTTGTTCAATTTTCAAAATTAAATTTTTACCCAATTCATAAATTTGTATATGTTATATATATAACATATACAAATTTATGAATTGGGTAAAAATTGAATTTTTAAAATTGAACAAAAAATTAAAAAAAAAATTATTAACTAAATTAATCTAAATTATATAAATTAAAATTATATATCAATTATAAATCGTAATCAAAATATCAAAATATATATAATTTTTAATTGATTATGTTATACTATTATTATCCATTTTTATAATTTATTATATACTATACCATTGAATTTAATTATTATACCATTGAATATATTATTTTTACTGAAAAAAAATGCAGTCAGGGCACAATTAAAAATATATATAAAGTATTCAACATCTGGATTCCATTGTTGCATTATATAATATCAAAACAAGTTGCATTTTTAAAGATAAATAGCACTTTTCAATCAAAGCATTTCACAAAATAAGGTTTATTAGGTTTTTTAAAAGATGAAACAGTTATTAAATATTGATAATACAGACAAAAGAAGAAAAGTTTTGGTTGATTTCTCTTACGTGGAACATGTTCATATGATGATCTATAATCTATAACTCGGAAAGTGAAGTTAGTTCTCGTTACATATGCATTCTCGTCTTATATAAAACAATGTAAAGCATTTGTGCATGGATATATCTATCGTAGTCTAAATGCAATAATAAAATCAAATCTGTGCACACACAGAATGTCACACACTCGGCTGTAGGTGAAGGTGTGTGTCGTGATGTAATACAGGCGCAGTAATGTGTGCTTTATTGTTCTGTGTTAATAGACGTGAGTGTGTTTGATCACTCCCACACAGTGACATGTTTCTTCAGCTCTTTGACACACACACACACACACACACACACACACACGCTGCTTTGTTGTTTACATGCTCTCTTGAGACATTCACGTCTCGCGCACTTACATTCACGTTTCCCTCAGTGGGGAAAGATATTGTTTTATCAGTAAATACACACGAGGGATCGACGAACACACACAGCAAAACTCATTTTCATTCAAGATTAGACACATGAATAGTTGAAGTACAGTGAGAAATTCATCAAAGAGCCTATAATATTCAGAATATTCAAATATTCATAAGGGATTTCTCCGATACAAATTGTTATTGCGATTTAAAATGCAATTTTAAAAATAGCTCCAGGTTTGCAATTTTGCCAACAATTTTTTGATTTAAGAATATTTAAGAAAATACTATAATATAATATTTATACTTAATATAGCCATAATTGTACACTATAAAATAAAATGATTATTATTATTATTAAATAGCATTAATACATAATATTATCACCAATTTGAAACGAAACTCATTCCAGATAGCGTTTCGTAATGAAGATAATGGAGATATTTTGAGACTCATGTTGGATGGAGAACAGTGGCTCCTTCATGCTTGGCTTGAACTCACACACACCTCACCAGAGAGGATTGTGGGACAGAAATCTGTGTTTTATTAGTTCGCAGTCGGACAGCTGGGTGGAGGTTTATTGGTTTGTCTATAAAGTCTGCTGTGTTCTCGTATTTTGGGCGAGCGAGTCCTGCAGGTCCACAAGGACCCGTCCACATTTCAACACCTGCCAGAACGGGTCCGGCTCCGTCCAGACTGATTACTCACGATTACCTCAGCGTGAAACCACTGCAAACAAGGTCAAGGTGGATTTACCCTTCGCTTACATTTATTTCACGGAAAATAAATGTTGATGGCGTTTCCTCGTTTAAGTGCCTCGGTTTCATTCATGCAGGGGTTTCTGGGACGATCTCAGACGTTTATGTAAGTGGATCTGAAGGCATGCGACTGACCTGTGGCTGACCTGTGGCTCACCTGTGGCTGACCTGTGGTTCATCTGTGGCTCACCTGTGGTTGACCTGTGGATGACCTGTGGCTCACCTGTGGATGACCTCTGGCTCACCTGTGGCTCACCTGTGGTTGACCTGTGGATGACCTGTGGCTGACTTGTGGTTGACCTGCAGCTGACCTGTGGCTGACATGTGGCTCGCCTGCAGCTGACCTGTGGTTGACCTGTGGCTGACCCGTAGCTCACCTGTAGCTCACCTGTGGCTCACCTGTGGTTGACATGTGGTTGACCTGTGGCTCACCTGTGGTTGACCTTTGGCTCACCTGTGGCTCACCTGTGGCTCATTTGTGGCTCACCTGTGGTTGACATGTGGTTGACCTGTAGCTCACCTGTGGTTGACCTTTGGCTCACCTGTGGCTCACCTGTGGCTCACCTGTAGCGCACCTGTAGCTCACCTGTGGCTCACCTGTGGCTCATTTGTGGCTCACCTGTGGTTGACATGTGGTTGACCTGTGGCTCACCTGTGGTTGACCTTTGGCTCACCTGTGGCTCACCTGTGGCTCACCTGTAGCGCACCTGTGATTGACTTGTAGCTGACCTGTGGTTGACCTGTGACTCACCTGTGGCTGACCTTTGGCTCACATGTGGCTCACCTGTGGTTGACCGTTGGCTCACCTGTGGCTGACCTGTGGCTCATCCATCCATCCATCCATCCATCCATTAACATATTGTAACTTGGAAAAACAGCTTTTTTTGAGTAATGATTCAACACTTAACAAATAATGTTTTCCTGTTTTTAGCTCCTCCAAGCACAGATCAGCGTGTGTCTGTGGACTCGAGGAGATGAATATGAAGAATAAGAGTTTAGCTGAAGGCGAGCGGCGATGCGTTATACTCTAATGGGCTAATTATATTTCATCAATAGAGCTTCATTTCCATAAATTAGGCTGGATTGCTTTCATAGCGTTCAAACCCTTGTTGTCGAGCAGACTCAGGTGCGCTTGTTGATGTGAACACCTGAGTTCACCAGCAGCTTCACTCTGACGTCAAACACTGGTTTCTTCGAGAGAGAATGCAGATCTGTGCTCTATTACTGTTATCGTGTAAGGGGAAATGACGAAATGCTTTACATGCACAGCGTTTGTTTCAATCTAACCGCTCTAAATCTGAAAATAGTGTTTACGTTAAACAAGTGATCAGTTGATGTGCGTTTTAACATTACTAAGAAAATCCCGTGAGAGATACGAGACCGGTGCGTCTCACAGGTGTCGCCCACCGGGGCAGATTACATTTTCGGGCAGACTCATCACTAGTAGCCTAGACTTGTTGTTTAACTCCGGTAGGCGTGGCCTCCTAGGGCAGCGAAGCAAGTGCATTCTGGGAGTTGTTGTCTTTCATCCCGATAAGCCAAAAATACATGTTCTGTCTTTTCTCAGTCTAGAAAACTCCAAATTCGAAAATAATTGCACATTTCTTCTACATAAATGACCCATTTTAAATGCACAGTCATCTTTCCACAGGTGGAGTAACCCTTTAAAGGGTACATATCATGCTTTTAAATCATTCATTTTTACACATAAATCACACCGTTGTGGTCTATATGAAGCATAACTGCAATGCTTGGGTCTGAATTCCTCATTATTAAAGCTCCACAAGCCCCTTTTCTGATGTGCGTCTGTGAGCGACCCGTTTCAAAGCGGCCCCTTTAAATAAAAAGGAGATGCGTCACACCTCGCCCGCTCTCCAGGTCCATGAGTTCAAGGTTGGTTCAACTCCCCGCGTTCGGCCATTATTGTAGTTTGATTAGAGATATACGATTATATACGATACCTTCAAAGAACATTTTTATTCACACTTTAATAAAATGTCAACAACAGAAGACTTGTCCATCGAGCCTTACAAATTCGAGCCAGAGCGAGCGAGTCGATAAAGACGACGACGAACCTGCAGAACAACCTCTTCATCATATGGATGTATTGGTATGTGAGTTAACTGTTTTGTGTTATTAGTGAAAGTCGACTATTTCTCTTGTTAAAACAAGCACACTGACAAGATAAATGACTACGGTCTAATCTTACCACAAACAATCTGTATTGATAATATGAGCATTGATGAAACTCAAGAACAATAATACTGCAGACGTGTAACGTTACTTCAAAACCAAAACAAAGAAAGACAAAGGTACTGCTAAACCAGGACCACCATGTGTTTTAAGAAAGTAAAGTACTTTATTTTTATTAACGATATTTACAGCTTATGGAAATGCTCTGTTCGTCGTCTCCAAAGATAGAAGGAATTTACCTCTCATTCAGACGAAGTGGATCGGCAAACCCTTCTGTATAACGTTACTGGTGGCGGAGGTTGTTGAAGTGGGAATCCTTGAAGTGCTTCAGGTCACTAACGTACATCCAACAACCGAACATTTTGATTTGCCCTCTCGTAACTTCTGCATCATTGAGCTCGGACTACAAAATCGGAGCGAGAAATAATAATGGCGGATTGCTCAAAGACAAGTGTTGGACCGGTAGTCGATGTTATAGTTCAAAAAACGTCATAGAAAACAGAAAAATCTGAACAGGTTGAAAAATATGACCAAAACAGAATATAACGATATAAACGAAGCACCTGAAGAGAATAATTTCATCTTTTCTGTACTTATAAACACTCCAAATATACAACAAAATGCATTTAAGGGCTAAAAAAGTGGATTTTGCATGATATGTCCCCTTTAAGGCCTCATTTTTAACACGTTTGCTGTGCATTGATGGTTAGAGAAGTGTAAAGATTGAGAGACACACACACACACACACACACACACTGAGGACAGTGCACTCGAGATCCTGCTGTTATATCAGCTCTCTCTATTAGACACTCTTCTCAGGTCCATCTAACCCTCGCTCAGGAGATTGTAAAGTCTCACTGGGTCGGGAAAATGTTTTATTGTTTTTGACAGAAAACTCTTATGCTCAAAAATACAGTAAAAACATTAAACATTGTGAAATATTATTACAATTTCAATCAGTTTTCTATGTGAATATATATAAGTGTAATTTATACCTGTGATTTCCAGCTTCAGTGCCACATGATCTTCCAGAAATCACTCTCATATGAGGATCTGATGATCAAGACACATTTATGATTATTATCAATGTTGAAAACAGTTCATGTTTTGCGGAAACCTTGCAATGATTCTTTGATGAATATAACATTCAAAATAACAGCGTTTTTACAAAATATAATCTTTTGTATATTAGTCACTTTTGATTCATTTAATGTGTCCTTGATGAGTAAATGTTTCATTTCTTTCATCGTACTGACCCCAAACCTTTGAACGGGAGTGTAAAGCCAGTCAGATTAGAGAATATGAATAAGCTCTCGTCATTTTTATTTTCGGTATCAGACGGTCCATAAACACTTCGTCCGAAGAGAGGACAGCAAAAGCTCAGCATAAATCAGATTTAATTAAGAAATGTAATTATGAGTCTGTACTTTACAAATTTTGCACTGCACTTCTCTAGAAGTGTGTTAAACACTGTTAGACCTTACCAGGTTTTTTACAGTAAAATACTGGCAACACTGTTGCGAGTAATTTACTGTAAAAATGCACTAAAACTCAAGTTAACTAAAAAATACAACTTATTAGTTTTAGTGCATTTTTACAACACTGTTGCGAGTAATTTACTGTAAAAATGCACTAAATCTCAAGTTAACTAAAAAATACAACTTATTAGTTTTAGTGCATTTTTACAACACTGTTGTGAGTAATTTACTGTAAAAATGCACTAAAACTCAAGTTAACTAAAAATTACAACTTATTAGTTTTAGTGCAGTTTTACAACACTGTTGCCAGTAATTTACTGTAAAAATGCACTAAAACTCAAGTTAACTAAAAAATACAACTTATTAGTTTTAGTGCATTTTTACAACACTGTTGCGAGTAATTTACTGTAAAAATGCACTAAAACTCAAGTTAACTAAAAAATACAACTTATTAGTTTTAGTGCATTTTTACAACACTGTTGCGAGTAATTTACTGTAAAAATGCACTAAAACTCAAGTTAACTAAAAAATACAACTTATTAGTTTTAGTGCATTTTTACAACACTGTTGCCAGTAATTTACTGTAAAAATGCACTAAATCTCAAGTTAACTAAAAAATACAACTTATTAGTTTTAGTGCATTTTTACAACACTGTTGCCAGTAATTTACTGTAAAAATGCACTAAATCTCAAGTTAACTAAAAAATACAACTTATTAGTTTTAGTGCATTTTTACAACACTGTTGCGAGTAATTTACTGTAAAAATGCACTAAAACTCAAGTTAACTAAAAAATACAACTTATTAGTTTTAGTGCATTTTTACAACACTGTTGCGAGTAATTTACTGTAAAAATGCACTAAAACTCAAGTTAACTAAAAAATACAACTTATTAGTTTTAGTGCATTTTTACAACACTGTTGCCAGTAATTTACTGTAAAAATGCACTAAAACTCAAGTTAACTAAAAAATACAACTTATTAGTTTTAGTGCACTTTTACAACACTGTTACCAGTAATTTACTGTAAAAATGCACTAAAACTCAAGTTAACTAAAAAATACAACTTATTAGTTTTAGTGCATTTTTACAACACTGTTGCGAGTAATTTACTGTAAAAATGCACTAAAACTCAAGTTAACTAAAAAATACAACTTATTAGTTTTAGTGCATTTTTACAACACTGTTGCCAGTAATTTACTGTAAAAATGCACTAAAACTCAAGTTAACTAAAAAATACAACTTATTAGTTTTAGTGCATTTTTACAACACTGTTGCGAGTAATTTACTGTAAAAATGCACTAAATCTCAAGTTAACTAAAAAATACAACTTATTAGTTTTAGTGCATTTTTACAACACTGTTGCAAGTAATTTACTGTAAAAATGCACTAAAACTCAAGTTAACTAAAAAAATACAACTTATTAGTTTTAGGGCATTTTTACAGTAAATTACTGTAAAAAACCTGGTATGGTCTAACAGTGAAGACTCAAACTCATAAAGTAAGTAAATAATGCGTTTCTTTTTCTTTTAAGGGTCGGTTTGTGTGTGTGTGAACAAGAAAATCCTCCAGAGAAAGTCTGTGGTGTAAATGAGGATTGTCTCGTTGGTTGCGAGGAGAATTAGTCTCGGTGTGTGTTCAGCTGTTGTTCTTCAAACATCAGTGTTTATCGGCACGGATGAAACAGGCCGAGATTAGAGCGTTACAAACTCGACCGGATTAAATAAAGCCGAGCGCTAATGAATGTGGTGATAAAACAACAATGAAGAACAACGGCCTCCTTACTGACACAATCTCAGAAACGCTCGAGTAATGATGAACTGCCGGAGCGATTCCTCGGGAAACCAAAGGTGTGCGACCTTATCGGATGAGGACATTCACGGAGGCTTAATTCAGATTAATATGAGGATTTAGTGATGTATAAATCTTAATGTGTTTGAGTTATGTGTGGGATTACTCATGTTGGGTTAAGAAGACGCTCATATTCACGATACGTTTCTCATCTATCCGTGTCTTTATTTTTCTTTTCCTCCTCTCTAGCAGAGGTTAATTGCTTGATTACTCCAGACATCTACAGGTTAGGCTCTGTAAACCTTCCAGAAGAGGAAAGACATTTTTCACATTTTTGACATAGAAAAGATTTGAAGTGGAAAAGTTGAAATCATGAGACGAGTTACAGGGAGAAAACGATGCTAAATGTGCATAATTCACCTGCCAAAATTGATATTGTTTGAATATTATATTGATAATAATGTAAGCTAGTTTCAGCCATGGAATAAAAATAAAAAAGTAGTTTTCAATTCTGACTTTTTTTTTCATGCTTTTTATTTGAAGGAGCTTTTTATGAAAAAAAAGTCTGAATTGTGAGATTGCAAGTAATAAAATATGCAATACTTTTTTTGTTTGTTTGATCCCACTGTGGAAACAAGCTCCCATATCTATTAGTGGTGTGCAATATTGATAAAACTGTGATCTCTGGGATATCATTGATGACGATCATTAGAAGTGTTTCATATTCTTCACATTATGACAGAAATTAATGTTTTTTTTTCCAACAAGGCAATATTTGATTTTTTAATAAACTGATTTTTTTTTAAATAAAATTATGCTTAAATATTAAATGTATCAACCATTGGTTAGCAGCAAGACACTGTTAGAGCGAGTCGAGTTATTCTTTCGAACTACTGAGTGATTTAGTCATTGAATCATTCATTTAACTGATGCAGAGTCACAAAACAGGCATTTTGATGTTTTTTGTGGGCATTTATGGGCATTTTAGGCATTTTTTTATGACAGATTTACCTCAAAATGTCACCTTATTGTTTACTGAACCATTTTATTACATCAAAATGACTTTCACAATCATGTTATTCAGCTCGTACATCTTTAAACCAGTAATTCAGACGTTATCGTAGACATCCCTAGTTGATGTTATTACTATTAATGCATTTTGCTGTGATTTTGACCTTTTGAGTGATGATGAGGAAGCAGAGAAGCGGTTCACTGACACACTTGTCATGAACTCGAACCCTTCAGGTTTAATTAGAGAGTGTAAAACACACACAATTAGTCCAGACGCCCAGCCTGACCTCGTCTCACACACACACACACACACACATTCAGTCTGTCTTTCTCTTAATGATGCTAACAGTTCTTCAATAATAATAATAATAGATTCATGTGGCATTTTGTGAATGTTAATTAGACTTTATTTCTTCCTGGTCTCTCTGAAGTGAAGGTTAAGCTTGACTCCTAGTGAGTTGCCTACCTAGACAGCACCTGATGCTGCCTTATAAGGGACCTTCTTTTTATTTGGCCAGTCTCTTCTTGCTTTACAGAGTATTTTTTTTTATTATTATTTACTTATTTGATTATATACATTAAATACATCTGCATTGAAACATATCCACAGGGCTAATCTCTGAGTCTGCACGATACAGATGATCCCTGCGTGCTGCCTATGAAGGGAGCGACCCATGTAGACTGCACTGTAAAACATTAAATGTTGATAAATGTCGACTTAAATTCAACATAACTTGATGCATTTTGATTTGAGGTTCTCTCAACTACACTGAAATAATTTGATGTACTACAAGGCTATATAGTAACTGCATAATTAATTCATGCTGCAGTGCATGCTGGGAACTCACAAACCCTTAGTCCTCCTGTAGTCAATGATTTTATCCCCTAAAACTCATCTTTGATCACCAAAACGTTTTTTTCCTTCAAATATCTTGAATATAACTCGACACCCTCGCCTCATTTAGTATTCGCGGTTCTATGAATATGCAAATGAGCCCCGCCTCCACTCACTCCCTCACCTTGAGATTGATGATCACACGTTGATCTGATTGGTTACAAGGTGGTTTGTGACGTCAGAAACACCAGCGATTTCAAAGCGTGTTTTTGAGACTGTCTTTGATTCACTGCAGTTTTATTAAATTTATATAAAATTATATTAAAATAATTTTATATTAAATTTATATAAAATGAAACCCGCCAAAGTAGAAGTGACTGCGTTACACGCCAACGCTGAAATACACCGCGGATGGCGAGTGTTAATGTCAAGACCTGGTTGCAAGCAATTCACATTCACATATTTTTTGACTAAAAATGTCCCATGAACTGTAAAATAAGTTTATTTACAGTATGTAGACAGAAATGAGCGTACAGTACGTGTCTCCAGTGTTGAGCGTGTCAATAAAACACACTCGAGTCTTTTACAGCGCTCTTCTTTTGTCACCAACAGCAGGACGCGGTGTGTTAACTTAACAAGCTTGTTCAGTGATCGAATCAAGAGCTCTGATGGACACACATATATATATATATAAACACATTTATTGAGGCTGTTTTCTGTGAGTTTTGCTGGGTTTGGGGTCTCGTCTCTCTAAATGCAACTGTGGTCGAAGCCTAGAGGTCAAGGGTCAAGCTGTGTCTCTGCTAAACGTCTGGCGTTCTCTCTGATGGCGTTTCTGAAGCCCGTCGGGACATCATTATAGAATAGTGGAGATTTAGTAACAACTGGAGACCAAAATCACTGAAACTATTTGGTTTAGAAATTGAAATTGCGTGTAAATTACAGTGTTAAACACTGAATGAAAGGTTAAATGTTAAGATTTTGAAGTAGAAAGACTGAAATAGCCTCAGAAACTGGTTAGGTTTTGTTAATGCTTATTTTATTTCAAGCAACAAAAATATTTTAGTTTTTTATGGTTTTAGTTTAACTTTTAACTACTAAAAAGTCTACTTTTTAAAATGAAATCTTAAAAATAATTAAAGTAATTATACAGTTTGTTTTAATCTAAAAAACAATCAAAATTAAATGTTTTATTTGCTCACCTGCTTATCATGTGACCAGTAAATGACATCAGAGAACCGTGTGAACATAAGAATGTGTTGTTAAATTATTTAAAATATTAATCATTATATTATACATATTATATTATAGGCCTATATAATAATAATTATACACTCTTAGAAGTAAAAAGGTTATGGCAAAAAAAACGTTCTATACAAGAAGAAATATATTTAATGATTGCGTAATTTCATGTTTAATGTTTTTTTATTTTTATTTATTTATTTACCTTTATTTTACCATGCAGGAAAAAAACTCACTGAGATTAAAATCTCTTTTTCGGGAGTGTCCTGGCCAAGATAAGCAGCTTAGTTTACATGGACATTTAACATCTCTCATTACAAAAATAAAAATATAAAAAAATGCACCTAGTTACAAACATTTACACACAATTAATTTACTCTGATGATTGTCTAATAAATATTTAAATTGACCACAATATATTTTATATATATATATATATTTTTAGTGATAAAGTATGTTTACGAGCTCTTCAAATTCTTAAATTGAATTAAAATGTAAAACTCAATCTATAAATAACCCCAGAATGGATATGAAGCGCTACGGAACCTTTAGGGTTCCACGTAGAACCTTTTCTTCTAAGAGTGAACTCTATATTTCAGCTTTAAAAGGGTTTGGTTGCCAACATTTCTTGGGAAGGACGACAGCAATCAGTCTGATGCACTCTTCGTCTCTTTATATTCTCAGATGACGTGTGTGTGTGTGTGTTTCTTGATATAAACTCTCTCTCTCTCTCTGTCTCTCTCTCTCTGGATGGTGAAGCACCTTCTGTTCTGGACTCAGTCCGACTCTCAGATCTGCTTAGGACATGCCATATGGCTCCTAGAGACTATCATTCACATTTATCATCCCAGAACAGAGAGAGAGAGAGAGAGAGAGAGAGAGAGAGAGAGAGAGAGAGAGAGAGACATAGAGAGAGAGAGAGAGATGGGACCAATTCAATTTAAGCTTGGCCATCCATGACTTCCACAAAGATATGGATGAGATATTCCTCATAGTCTCAAACACTAAATCAAAAGAATTCTTGAGCCGATAAATGACATTTTCCAACCATTGGTTTTCTTTTATCGATTTTTATCTGCTTATTTGAATGTAAATGAAAAATAGATTGTGTGAACGATCCTCTGTCTTACTTTCATTCAAGCAGAAATATGAATCTGGTTATTAAGATGTTTAATTCTTGGAGATATTGAGCTAAATTTAAAGCTTTCTTTCTTTCTTTCTTTCTTTCTTTCTCATGTCTGTGAAGCTTTATTGACATAAAGTCATAAAAAGTGTATGGTAAAAAAATATGGTTTGTACGTTTTAGTAATTTTAATACTTCACCTTAAACTAAATTAGAAATACCTTGGCTACTAACTGATATTTTTGCTGAAAGTATTATAAATAAAACAGGCAAAGAAGTTCGAACTTCGTATTATTAATATAGCATGGTAATTTATTGTTATTTTGAATTAATTTTTATTTGTATATTTTCATTTTAGTTTTTTTTTTTCCAGGTTTATAGTTTTACATTTTTAATATTATTTACTACTTTATTAAAAAAAAATATTATTATTTTTTTATTTTTTATTTTTATTTTTATTATAAAATAATACGTTTTATGTATTTAAGTTGTATTTATTTTTTATTTTATTTTTATATTATATATTTTTTTTTTCAGTTACACTCTAAAAAATGCTGGGTTATCTAAACCCAAGTTTGGGTCAAATATGGACAAACCCAACCATTGGCTTTAAAAATGTAATTAAAAAAAATAACCAATGGTTGGGTTTGTCCATATTTGACCCAAACATGGGTTGAGATAACCCAGCATTTTTTCGAATAACTTTTACAAAGTTTAAGTTGACGATAATAACTCTTCAGTGCTCCAGAAATCTTGGTATTGGTAACAAACAGAAAGTTGAGTCAGAGAGAAGTCTGCATTTCCCACAGGATTTCTGCCATCATCTCGGCCTGATATTTACGAGAAGCCAAACGTTACCCGTCACCCGTTCCCTGTCGGCCGGACCCAAATAAATCCTCCTCTGATTAGACGGTTAGGAGATTTACGTGCGTCTGAAGCAGAAACACCTGCAGGTAAACCAAGCGCCCATAAGTCACGCTTGTTGAGTTGACGGTGGGCTATATTTGCCCTCGTCCCAAACCTGACACAGTCGTCCCGGCCAACGCCTGCGTGAAGACGGCCCCCGCTGGGGCGTAATGTGACCGTAATGACGTGTGTGTCAAGCTTTCGGCACGACGCGGGTCAGCTGGAGTGTGTTTGGACTGTTGCTTCAGGCCTGCTGTGTGTGTGTCAGAGCTGCCAAGACCCGACGGGAGATTTGGGCAACAGCTGCAGGGTGTCTGTGGACACGGGACGCTCGGGGTCCTGTCAGCGCTCGCTATGTTTAGAGTCTCCAGCCGCTCAGTATTCTCTCTGTCCTTCCCTTCTTCATCTCAGCCAGCGCATGTTTCATTTTAAAGAGGATGATTATCATTCTGTCAGCGTTCACTCATTCTGCTTCTTCTGTGCCACATAAGTGGAGCACAAGAGTTCACAAAAACCTCAAAATTTTGACTGGTTTTTATTTATTATTATTTAATTGTATTCCAATTTAATTACGTTTAAAAATATATATATATAATGCTATTAAATATATATATATATTTTAAAATGTGTTAATTTTTTATTATTTCATTTATTTATTTTTGTTACATTTTTATTTATTATTTTATTTTATTTTTTATTTTATTTTTTATTTTATTTTATTTTATTTTATTTTATTTTATTTTATTTTATTTTATTTTATTTTATTTTATTTTATTTTATTTTATTTTATTTTATTTTATTTTATTTTATTTTATTTTATTTTATGGGTAAAATATTCCCGTGTCTGTGGACAATGAGACGCTGGTCATCCTGTCAGCGCTCGCTATGTTTAGAGTCTCCAGCCGCTCAGTATTCTCTCTGTCCTTCCCTTCTTCATCTCAGCCAGCGCATGTTTCATTTTAAAGAGGATGATTATCATTCTGTCAGCGTTCACTCATTCTGCTTCTTCTGTGCCACATAAGTGGAGCACAAGAGTTCACAAAAACCTCAAAATTTTGACTGGTTTTTATTTATTATTATTTAATTGTATTCCAATTTAATTACAATAAAATATAAATATATATATAATGCTATTAAAAATTATTATATATATATATATATATTAAATGTGTTAATTTTTTATTATTTAATTTATTTATTTTTCTTACATTTTTAATTAAATTTTTTAAAAATATTTAATTTTTTTTAAATATATTATTATTTTTTTTTTTTATTGGTAAAATATTCCCGTGTCTGTGGACAATGAGACGCTCGCCATCCTGTCAGCGCTCACTATGTTTAGAGTCTCCAGCCGCTCTCTTCCCCCTCAGTGTTCTCTCTATCCTTCCCTTCTTCATCTCAGTGAAAGCATGTTCCAATATTTCATTTTAAAGAGACAGTTCACCCAAAAATGATCATTCGGTCAGCGTTTACTCACCTTCGTATCGTTACAAAGTCATGCGGGTCTGGAGCGGCTCTGAGGTTGAATTTCATTTTTTATATGAACAGTCTCTTTAATCATCCCAGTATTCAGCTCTCACTGACGCCCACTTGACCTGACCTACAAGCCTTTCCAGACTCGTTTCATCTGGGCTTCGTATCGCTGAAATAGGCCAAGTGCAAGTGACGTGGGACTTGATGAAAATCTCGCACTGTATTTATCTGGAGAATGATGGTCAGATCGTGCAGAGATGAGGGAGAACGGAGCACATCATTTGCACTGGAGAATTTCACTTCCTTAGACCGATCTCTGGATGTGTGACAATAACAATGAAAGATAACGTTCTTACAGGCAGGATGATTTTGTAATCTTTGATTGAATAAACGTGGGGGAATGTCAGCTCATATTTCACCTCCAAATCAAAAGAATAAAAGTAATATGCCTATTTTGGGGCCAATGCATTGTGGGTGAAATATGACAGCGCTTTTCATCATAAATGTGTCTTGATAATCAGATCCTCATATTAGAGTGATTTCTGAGGGATCATGTGACACTGAAGACTGGAGTAATGATGCTGGAAATCACAGGAATAAATTACACTTTACTATATATTCACATAGAAAACTGCCATTTTAAATAGCAAAAATATATCGGATTTAAATGACAGGAATAAATTACATTTTACTGTGTGTTCCCATAGAAAACCGCTATTTTGAATTCTAATAATATTACAGAATTTTACTGTATTTTGATCAAATAATAATAAATTACACTTTACTATATATTCACATAGAAAATAGCCATTTTAAATAGCAAACATATATCAGAATTAAATCACAGAATGACACTTTACTATATATTCACATAGAAAACAGATGTTTTAAATAGCAAAAATATATCGGATTTAAATGACAGGAATAAATTACATTTTACTGTGTGTTCCCATAGAAAACCGCTATTTTGAATCCTACTAATATTACAGAATTTTACTGTATTTTAATAAAATAATAATAAATTACACTTTACTATATATTCACAGAAAATAGCCATTTTAAATAGCAAAAATATTTCAGATTTAAATGACTGGAATAAATTACATTTTAAAGTGTGTTCCCATAGAAAACAGTCATTTTAAATAGCAAAAATATATCAGATTTAAATCACAGAAATAAATGACACTTTACTATATATATAGAAAACAGCTGTTTTAAATAGCAAAAATATATCGGATTTAAATGACAGGAATAAATTACATTTTACTATGTGTTCCCATAGAAAACCGCTATTTTGAATTCTAATAATATTATAGTATTTTACTGTATTTTTGATCAAATCATAATAAATTACACTTTACTATATATTCACATAGAAAACAGCTGTTTTAAATAGCAAAAAATATATCAGATTTAAATGACAGGAATAAATTACATTTTAAAGTGTGTTCCCATAGAAAACTGCCATTTTAAATAGCAAAAATGTATCAGATTTAAATCACAGAAATAAATTACACAAATAAATTGCAGAAATAAATTGAATTCTAATAATATTATAGTATTTTACTGTATTTTTGATCAAATCATAATAAATTACACTTTACTATATATTCACATAGAAAACAGCTGTTTTAAATAGCAAAAAATATATCAGATTTAAATCACAGGAATAAATTACATTTTACAGTGTGTCCCCATAGAAAACCACTAATTTGAATTCTAATAATATTTCAGAATTTGACTGTATTTTGATGAAATTAGCTCAGCTCTGGTGAGCAGAAGAGTTCACATGGAGTCCCAGGCATGATTCGGTTCATATCCGTGAGCTTGCCGCTTCTCCACGGGGGTCTGACCTCCAGCTCTCAGTCGATTCTTCATTTAGATGCTCCTGAAACCTGCGTTCAGACATCATAGGGTCAAAGGTCACGGTCCTGCCCCAGGTGTCAGATCCTAATAGAGAAGAGTGGATTTATTCGTCGGTAACACAGCAGCTGGTCGTGCGTCGTGTGTTGGCTGTGTAAATCTTCTTCAGGACAGTCCGGCATGCGCTGGATATGCTAATCCTGAGGAAACGGCCTTTTTCGGCTGTAAATCTCCTGGTTAAGTTGTTTTGTCTCGTGTGAAAGGTGGACATGTCCTTGAGTCTGGTGTTTTCTCTATCAGTCTGCAGCTCACCTGTGGACGTTCACTTATCTAAATTGTCTCAGACTGCTATTGATTTAGGTTCGTGTGTGTGTGTGTGTGTGTCAGGATTAACTCTGCTCAAAGAGAGACGTCCAGCGTTCGATTAGTCTTGTTTGATTACCGTGATACAGTTCATCATCTCTGATCGGTTGGGTTATCTGGTTGCTTTCTCACAAAACTCTGAATAACGTGGAGGTTTTATAACATTAACTATGTTTTAAAATATATTCAAATAGAAAATAATACGATTTCATAATAAATAATTTCATAAATGAATAACATTTACACTGTATTTGGGATCAAACAAATGCAGCATTGGTGAGCAAAAGATACTTCTTTCAAAAACATTATAAAATCTTACCAATTCCAAAACTTTTGAATTGTTTTATTTATTTATTTTTAAATTTATTTTTTAAATTTATTTAATTCTTTATTTTATTTTGTATTTATTCTCAGAGAAATTATAACATTAACTTTGACTTTAAAAAATTAATTAACTTCAATTATTATTAAATTATTATTATTAAATTAACTTTAAAAAAATGCAGCCTTGGTTAGGAGAGACTTCTTTCAGAAACATTAAAGTCTTACCAAACTTTGAGTAGTTTTATTTTATTTTATTTTATTCAAGAAATTATAACATTAACTTTATTAAAATAATTGTCAAATATATTAAAATAAAAATGTATTATTTATTAATAAATATGTATAAATTGTATTAATATTATATTATTATCTTTCCATGGGCTGAAGTGAATTTTTATCATTTGTTTATCTTTTTTTAAAATAATTTTTTAACAATAGACAATTTATGGGCTTTCTCTGCTCTCATTGTATGTGGGCGTGTCAGTGAACAGACTCTGGGCGTGTCAGTGGGTGTGTCAGTGAACAGATGTGGGCGTGTCAGTGAACACTGGGTGTGTCTGTGGGCGTGTCAGTGAACAGAATGTGGGCGTGTCAGTGAACAGAATGTGTGTCTGTGGGCGTCAGTGAACAGAATGTGGGCGTGTCAGTGAACAGACTCTGGGTGAGTCAGTGGGTGTGTCAGTGAACAGATGTGGGCGTGTCCGTGAACAGATGTGGGCGTGTCAGTGAACAGACTCTGGGTGTGTCAGTGAACAGAATGTGGGCGTGTCGGTGAAAAGAATGTGGGCGTGTCAGTGAACAGAATGTGGGCGTGTCGGTGAAAAGAATGTGGGCGTGTCAGTGAACAGAATGTGGGCGTGTCGGTGAACAGAACGTGGGCATGTCAGTGAACAGAATGTGGGCGTGTCAGTGAACAGAATGTGGGCGTGTCAGTGAACAGAATGTGGGCGTGTCAGTGAACAGAATGTGGGCGTGTCAGTGAACAGAATGTGGGCGTGTCAGTGAACAGAATGTGGGCGTGTCAGTGAACAGAATGTGGGCGTGTCGGTGAACAGAACGTGGGCGTGTCAGTGAACAGAATGTGGGCGTGTCATCTGAGGCTGAGACTAGTATTAGATGAAGTAACTCTACTAACAGCTGATTTTGCTGGAAGTGTGTAGAGCAGCAGTTCTGTGAAGGGTTCAGTTCGAAAGCGATGTTAATAACACCCTTGATTAGAGAGGTTTGTAATAAGCACTCATATGTTTCTATATTGGGTGCAATGCGATGCTGTGCCTTTGAGGGATGTTATTACTGTAAGAGTCCTGTTACACATATTGCACTTCGCTCTCTGTTTGATGCGTCTTTTTTACAGTCTATGGTCTCACATTCCGCGTGTGTGTGTGTGTGTGTGTGTTTTCTCAGATTGAGTTTTGTGTTTGCGCTCTCTTAGAGACATCTATTACACACATCATCCAGAGCATCCACAGGCATTTTGGCCTCGTAGCAAAAACCCTGAAGCCTCATTAGAGCCGAATGTGGCTGCGGTCCAGTCGTGAAGAGTGTGTGTGTGTGAGAGAGTGAGAGAGAGAGAGAGAGAGAGAGAGAGAGGAGTCGTGAAGAGTGAGAGACCCTCCATCAGGCTCCAGAAACAGCTTGTGTGTGTGTGTGTGTGTGTGTGTGTGTGACCCTCCATCAAGCTCCAGGAACAGCGTGTGTTCGTCTAACCGGCTCGAGGACGACAGGAATGTCCTGAAGCACAAACACTCTCCAGGACATCAGAGTTTCTTCCTTCTCAGGAAATGACTGACACTTTTGTGTGTGGTCGTTGTGAAAGTGTTGATATCATAATAACACACTCTCACCGTGACATGAGAATGGCTGCAGAGAACGATGCCAACCATTGCCTTTACAATTAACTAGCCTTCAACAGTGAGAGGAAGTGACATCAGCGGTTTACAGCATAGACCCTTTTACAGTTGGTAAACATGGTGACGTTTTTTTTTGTGGGCGGAGCTTAGGTGGAGGCAGAAAGATCCCTCTGGTCGCTTCACTAACGCAAGTTAGCAAGTTTTATTGCTTGTTTTTTTAACAATGACTGGAGAAAATCAGATTTTATCTTAATGTGTATGGTCCTTAATGTCTTAATCACTCTCCAGGACCGCGATTGTTATTTCCAAAAGTTATTTTTAACGGACAGAACCAGATTGGCCGACCCGTAGCCGCCTACACGTTACGTTACCTCGGGTGAGTGGCCTGACTTCTACATCTACCTTATAGAGAAACCGATCGTAAAGAGAAACTGAGGGCTTACAAATCTTTAGATGCCTATAACCACACTGTAAAAAATACTTTCAAGATTTGTTATCACAACAAATTTTCTTTTGTCAAATCAACTTTTTTAATAATTTATTTAGTTGAGATAACTTATTATTTTGAGTTTCTGATGGTTAAATTAATCTATTTCATTGTATTAACTCACTTTTTCCAGTTCAATCAACTTAAAATTTTAAGGCAACCCAGGTTACTTACTTTTTTAAGTTAAACCAACAATATTTTTTTACAGTGTGGTAATCACAACATTTTTTCTTTTGTCAAATCAACTTAAATAATTTATTTAGTTCAGATAACATATAATTTTGAGTTTCTGATGGTTAAATGAATCTCCTTCATTGTATTAACTCACTTTTTTCAGTTCAATCAACTTAAAATTTTAAGGCAACCAGGTTACTTACTTTTTTAAGTTAAACCATCAATATTTTTTTGCAGTGTATGTGCTGAATGGTCCTGTACAAGACGTGTGTGTATGATCCGCAGTTCTGCCGAGCCGGGGCAGAGAAGACGACAATGTAAAGAGTGTCATGACGGTGCGATTTTTAATCATGTGAATATTTTCTAGAAATAAAAAATATTCATTTTTCATTGATACTTGCACCAAACAAAACAATAAGATGACATTTAAAAATAATAAAAGTAATTTAAGCTCCTTATTATGTAGCCGAATCTGTGCTGGTTTGTATTGGCCGCCTCCAGTTTTCACTTTGTTTTGCCTCCAGCTAGCGCCGTGACGTAACTGTGACGTCGGCGCAAAAGGGGTCTATAAATGGCATGGTTCTCCAGACTCAGTCTGAGAGAGAGAGAGAGAGAGAGAGAGAGCTGTGCCTGTTCTTTCTCTTTTTCTAGATGATCACCTTAATTTACCTTTACTCAGTCAGAAGGCAAAATAATCATTTACCAAGAGTCCTTGTGTGTGTGTGTGTGTTTGAGAGCCACAGTGGCAGCAGGAATCAGCTGGAATTAAATGAAAATACAAGAACAAACACAAGCATATCCCAACATGTGTTCAGTTTACACATGAGGCTTTTCCGCTTTGACACGGTTGTGTTCAATAAAATGATTCGCATATGGTCGATGTTTTGCTCTGTGATTCTCAGCGAAGCAAACAAACTCCAGCTGAATCTTTATAGAAATTGATATTAGTTATGTTATTGGGGATCAGAGGTGGACAAACTACTCAACTTCCTTACTGGAGTGAAAATACAGATACTGGTCAAATATTGCTCCGTTGTATGGACCGATTTTTACTTTTTACTGAGTATCAAAAGTAAATATCAATGCATTGTTTTATTATAGTTGCATTGTTGTATGTAATACTTACGTATATGCCTCTGAATATCCTCATATGAATATCAAATGTGTTTACATCACAGTACCAGTGGGATTGATTGTGAGATGTGCACTCAATAATGTCCACAATAGTGCCCTATTTACATTTAGTATGAATATGTTAGCCATACTAATGAGCTAGAGGAATCATAATCATAATAACCGCTTAGTTTTGCACATATTTTGTGTTCTGTTGATGACGAATAGTGATTGGGATGCTTAAGTGATAAAACTACGTTTCCCATAATCCTCTGCGACAAAACTACAAATGCACCGATAATTGATCAATTATAAACGTAAAGTGTGTTATTCCTACATTTTATGCTCTAGCACTTCATTGGGATGTTAAAAATATAGAATTTCTCAACACGTCCTTTTATTCTGATCAAAATCATTCTCGTAAGCATCTGAAGGCAGACCGTGTCCCACTGTTTTTCATGTGACACAGAGTTGATTGATTGCTTTAAGAAATCTTAATAAAAGGAAATATTCACTTTTTACCAGTTGAAATAAGCTCAACCAGCCTCAGACATTACAATATGCAAATCCTCGTGCTAAACCGTGTCCATTGGACTTGGAAACAAATGTAAGAAATTCAAATGTTTTCTCGTAGTTCTCATCTGAGCTTATCCCGGTGAATGCCGTGCCTGCGGGAGGATAATAAATATATTTGATAAACATATTAATAAAGACGGAGAGCGGTTTACACTGGCGTCATCCGTTTGTCTTCTTTAGCAAATAAACCTGCGCTCGCTCGGAGCCTGAGGTGAGTGTGTTTTCATGATCGATGACTTGTTGATTTGGATCCGCAGTAAATGTGCAGCTCTGCGGGGATCTGAACTCACTCTGACCTCCATGAAATTACACATCAGAGGAACGCTGAACCAGACCCTCCTCGTCCGCCGGATAAACTCGTTACTGACGATTCATAATTACAGATGTTTGCTAGCAGCCGCTCGAAAACATGTGCGCTGCTCATGAACTCGGATGCATCAGTGTGTGTGCATTAACCCCGTTAACCAACCGTCTTAAAGGGATAGTTCACCCAAAAATTAAGATTAACCCATGATTTACTCACCCTGAAGAACATCATTAGTGTGTGTGACACTCTTCTTCCAGACGAACACAATCAGAGTTATATTAAAAAATGTCCGGGCTCTAAAAATATGCACTTTTATGATGGACAGATGAACTTATATGATGGATAGATGCACTTATATGATGGACAGATGCACTTTTATGATGATAGATGTACTTTTATGATGGACAGATGCACTTTTATCATAGATAGATGCACTTTTATGATGGATAGATGCACTTTTATGATGGATAGATGCACTTTTATGATGATAGATGCACTTTTATGATGGATAGATGAACTTTTATGATGGATAGATGCACTTTCATGATGGACAGATGAACTTTTATGATGATAGATGCACTTTTATGATGAATAGATGAACTTTTATGATGGACAGATGCACTTTTATGATGGACAGATGCACTTTTATGATGATAGATGCACTTTTATGATAATAGATGAACTTTTATGATGATAGATGCACTTTTATGATGGACGGATGCACTTTTATGATGAATAGATGAACTTTTATGATGGACAGATGCACTTTTATGATGGATAGATGCACTTTTATGATGATAGATGCACTTTTATGATGGATAGATGTACTTTTATGATGGACAGATGAACTTTTATGATGATAGATGCACTTTTATGATGAATAGATGAACTTTTATGATGGACAGATGCACTTTTATGATGGACAGATGCACTTTTATGATGGATAGATGAACTTTTATGATGACAGATGCACTTTTATGATGAATAGATGAACTTTTATGATGGACACATGCACTTTTATGATGGATAGATGAACTTTTATGATGATAGATGCACTTTTATGATAATAGATGAACTTTTATGATGATAGATGCACTTTTATGATGGACGGATGCACTTTTATGATGAATAGATGAACTTTTATGATGGACAGATGCACTTTTATGATGGATAGATGCACTTTTATGATGGATAGATGCACTTTTATGATGGACAAATGAACTTTTATGATGATAGATGCACTTTTATGATAATAGATGCACTTTTATGATGGACAGATGCACTTTTATGATGGATAGATGAACTTTTATGATGAATAGATGCACTTTTATGATGGACAGATGCACTTTTATGATGGACAGATGCACTTTTATGATGGACAGATGCACTTTTATGATGATAGATGTACTTTTATGATGGACAGATGCACTTTTATGATGGACAGATGCACTTTTATGATGGACAGATGCACTTTTATGATGGACAGATGCACTTTTATGATGGACAGATGCACTTTTATGATGGATAGATGAACTTTTATGATGACAGATGCACTTTTATGATGAATAGATGAACTTTTATGATGGACACATGCACTTTTATGATGGATAGATGAACTTTTATGATGATAGATGCACTTTTATGATAATAGATGAACTTTTATGATGATAGATGCACTTTTATGATGGACGGATGCACTTTTATGATGAATAGATGCACTTTTATGATGGACAGATGCACTTTTATGATGGATAGATGCACTTTTATGATGGACAAATGCACTTTTATGATGATAGATGCACTTTTATGATAATAGATGCACTTTTATGATGGACAGATGCACTTTTATCATGGATAGATGAACTT
>NW_024121171.1:388211-440711 GCF_016745375.1 Pimephales promelas | reverse complement strand
GTGAACTCGTTCATTCAAGTGTCTGTGTATCATTTAAAAGGGTTTTATGAGGTCGGTGAGGATGGGAAAATCTTATGTTTGTGCAAACTTTGCCCTTCGATAAAATGATTGTTATCTGTGGTTGTTGTATATTCTGTGGCAATAATAATAATAGCCTAATAATAAAAAAGAAGCTCGCAGCAACATATGGAAAAAAAGAACTAACTAGTTCATTTTTGAAATATGAACTGAACTAGTTCATTTTAAAATTTGTGAACTGAACTTTGAACTAGTTCATGTAATGAACTTGGTCCAACAGGTTGATAAGAAGGTTTGCTTTGATATGTGCAAGTCAGTAATTTGCACATATCAAATTTTCAAAAGCAGTAATTGTTTTTCTAAGTATAATAAAAGGAAATGTGCCTTTCGGGAAAAAAAAAACATTCAATATAATAGTGTTGTATAAAGAAAATAAAAAGCAAATATGACTATCATCACAAAGATGTTGTGTATAAGAAAAAGACAGAAAGTTAAAATTAACTTCAACTGTCAAAAGGACACCTCATCAAGAACCAATCGTCTACAGAAAGGAATGTTCAAATTCAGAGGAACAGTTCAGAAGAAACGTTAATGTCAGTTGTTCCATTTTTGGAATACTTAAATACATTTTTTTTTTGGAATACTTGATGCGGCCCGGCCTGACCCAGACTCTATCTCCAGCGGCCCCCAGTTAATTTGAGTTTGAGACCCCTGCATTAAAACCTCTCTAGACCTTACAGGGACATTCCTAATATTAATAATTCTCAGAATCCTGGCGGTTCAAAAGAAATATTGCAACTCTATTTTCTCTCCACCGGGAAAAAAGTCATATTTATTTTCAACAATATATTTTTTTTTTTACCAAATATTTGTTTTGTAACCAATCGCACGGAGCTGAAGATGAGAGAAAGGGCTTGTGATATTCATTTGTGTGTGTATTGAAATCTCCCTCAGTGTGTCTGTGAAATGATATTTTTCGTGGATAATAGCAGATATATAATACATCTCTGTTGCATGCAAAATGATAATATGCACTGAATGATTTTCTATTTATTTATTTATGGCAGTGAATCCAAAATAAAAGTTTGTGTTTACATAATATATGTGGGTGCACTGTGTATAATTATTTTATAAATATAAATACACACACATATTTAAGAAAGATTTTCATGTATATAGATTTATATATACTTTATAAGATATATAAATATTTAATATATAAATAATTATAAAAAATATTAATATATAAATATTTTTTTTCTTAAATATACATGCATTTGTGTGTAGTATACACAGTGCACCCACATATATTATGTAAACACAAACTTTTATTTTGGATGTGATTAATCGCGATTAATCGTTTGACAGCCCTAATCTTGACATATAGCATATTAAATAGTAAATATTCAAGCAAAATAAAGTAAATATTCAAAATAGTAAATATTCAAGCACAATAAAGATAAGAGTATATCCTCAAAATAAATCTCTGTTGCATTTTACCCTGAATGCAAAAAGATAATATTATGGTACTAAAGGATTGTTCATTCAGTACCGCAATAAAAAAAAAATGCATTTGCAGTAATCCATTTTATTTACAGGGATGCATTACAGTAACAGCATAATTTAATTTTGCTGAGAAAAAAAATCAAAAACAAGCATGAATCACATTTACAGTAATGCACTTATAATTGTGTTAGAAATTCAGGAGGAATGTGCATTTTTTTTTTTTTTCAAAGCATTAATTATATATATACATATATATATACAGTATAGAGACACATACCATGTATTTTACATTGTGCATATAAAAAAGCATGGCTTGCATACATTTAAATGCATTGATCATTTTCAGTCTTTATTAATAATTTCTTGACATATAAAATGCATTTATTAGCATAACCCCGTTGCTGTCATTTGCTGAGCGATCCGATGTTTGGCGTGTTGATAAACCGCGGTGTGTGTGAACCGTGGGTGTGACGAGTGTGTGTATGTCCTCACCTCTAGAACATTAGCAGCTCCTGCGGGGCGCTAATGAAGCGTGCTTTAGGACACGATTATTACCTTTGTTAATGCACGGACGCAGACTGAAATGCAGATTGAGTGAGGAGATGCATCAGTGTTTTCTGCGTGCTCGGGGTCCATCGGTTTTGTTGTTGAACATATCTGGCCTTGACCGCTGTGCTGAGATCAGTCCAGTTTCAGTCTCTGCCCGTTTGACCCGTGATTTATGAGCTCTTCTGTTACAGCGAACCGCCAGAAGCTCACCAGAGAGCAGACGAGTGGATCCGCATTCACTGCATGCTTTTACTTCGGATTTAAGGGGAAACATAGAATTGTTTCAGGAGGACAAACTCAAGGATGGAGAATTTCAATAACTGGACTGATTCCCATGAAAAATGGCTGTATGAATGAAGTTTTTAAAGTTTAGAATATAAAGTGGAGTGTATTTATATACAGTACAGGTGATGCGCGAACGCAAGGGTCAGCGACCCAAAGATGGAAATAGTGTCACTTTGACAAACACCCGTTTAGAGTCAGTCAGAGGTCATTATCTTAAACGCTCACCGTTGTTGATTTTCACATGTTTGAGAACCAAATAAGGGCTCAAGTTATGCATTTCAGCGGCGAGATGACGCTCATCCATAAACACATCAGGCATGCTTTTGGACATGTTAGTCTCTTCTGTGATTAACGAGATCAATTCTTGTGTTGCACTATGGAAATATTTGGCACAGAAGAGTTTGAAGCATCTCGGCTCATCTCAGGGAAATGCATTGGTTACACTGTAATTTAAGGTGGCGTAGTTACATACACTCTCAGAAAAAAGGTACAAATGCTGTCACTGGGGCTGTACCTTTTCAAAAGGTACACTTTTGTACCTTAAGGGTGCATATTGGTACCTTAATGGTACATATTAGCACCTAAAGTGACATATCAACACTTAAAATGTACATATTAGTACCTGAAATGTACATATTAGCACCTAAAATGAACATATCAACACTTAAAATGTACATATTAGCACCTAAAATGAACATATCAACACTTAAAATGTACATATTAGCACATAAAATGTACATATTAACACCTAGAATGTACATATTAACTCTTAAAATGTACATATTAGCACATAAAATGTGCATATTAGTAACTAAAATGGACAAAAGTGTACCTTTTGAAAAGGTACAGCCCCAGTGACAGCTTTCGTACCTTTTTTCTGAGAGTGTAGGGTTTGGTTTAGGGTTAGTTACTTGTAATTATGCATAATTTACAGTTATTACTAAACTACATGTACGTTCATTCACCTAATCTCGACCCAAGGTTATTTTTGTTAAAGGTGCAATACCTAAGATTTTTGCATTAAAATATCCCAAAATCACAAGGCCAGTGTTATATATTTAGTAAAGATGATAACTCACAATATTCCAAATGTTTCAAACAATGTTTAAATCGCGAGAAAATTGAGATTTTAACCAAGGAAACGGCACGTGTCAGCAGGGGTGAGCTGGGAGTCGCGAGTCAATCGCGTCATATCCGCTTACCTCGGTTTCCGCTCTTACTACGTGTAGTCCTGGACAAATGCGGTAGTTGTAGTTGTGCGTTAGCGCCTATCAAACGGCAGCTTGTTTCGCGCATTTGTTATGGAATGGAGCACATATATTCTTTTCATTTATTCTCGGAATGTGAACTGTTGGCTGTAAAGGGGGTCGCACACCGGACGAGAAGCGCCGCGTCACGTTTAGGACAACTCCAGTAACGTTATCGAACACCGGACGCGCACTTTCTCATCAGTGTATGGCCAGCAATATTGTTATGTTTAATGACAGAAAATGAAGATAATGTCTGTTCTATGTTATTGTACTGTACAATTAAATACAATCGTTGCTGAGTCTGCATTCTGAAAACTTTACCTCAGAGCATCCGTTCACAGAATGAATTGAGAATCTCACGTGAAAAATCTAATAATAATCAGTAATTGTCATTCAAGCAGCTGATTTCTGTAAATGACTGCAAAACTAAATGCATAGATATTGCAGCATAGGGCAAAGTCAGGATCCATTAGCAACGGTTTGAGGCAAAAATAATTACAATTTTATATAAAACTATGTAAATGGCGCTCTGTGGCGCAGCAGGGTTTTGAACACGGTCCTGAAACGTTGCTGGGCGCCGCGGACAGACGCCGAATGGCGCCGCCGGTATGTGTACACTATAGATAATAATGTGTTCGAATAATTATGTGGTGCAACGCGGCGCTGCAGCTTCTCGTCCGGTGTGCGACCCCCTTAACGTTAATTTTGTGAAACTGTAGCTGTGGTTGAATACTTACACGACATGAAAAGATGTGTCAAATGTACATTGCAGACATCCCAAGTCTCCCGGATCTCCCGCATATTGATAGCGTTTCCCTGATGCCCGCAAATTAGTTCAAATCTCCCGGGATATAATGTTAGAGCGAGACATACTGCGCGCATAACACACAGCGCGCTGCGCGTGCACTGTACAGAGGGAGAGACTTTGCGTTTGTGCCTCGCGAACGCGAAAGTTAGCCTTCCCTCCCACCCCCACAATCTTGTTATCGAAATATACCTCCGGAAATGAATTCTTGCAGTTGGGATAACTGACATTAAATTGATTTTTTATTTTTATAAAGTTACCAAGGAGGGCCAACCACGTCAACTCCTTGCGAGAGACCTGCCCCTTCAAACCCTCTCCACCATAGCTTCGTCCAGTGACTCGTACAGTAACATCTGTGATAACTAATTTACTTTTAAACCTGACTTTTCTTGCACGGTTATTTCAGTTTAATGAAATACAAGCATGTCATTAAACGCAACGTTTATAGAAATCGAACTTTACCTCATCCATGACAACTAATTTTCGATTCCCGTCTGACTGATTTATCCACGGTGGAGTTGAAAACAACAGTTCCCATCATTCCGCGTTCCTCCACGGCGTCATCAAGCAAAGCCGTTGTTGTTGTTTTGAATGTAGCGCCCTCTAGCGGCATCTAGATCTTAGGTATTGCACCTTTAACTAAAACTTCAACTAAAACCATTTTCATTAGATGAAACACTAAAAATAAAATAATATGTAAAAAAAAAACAACTTTGCATTTTTACATAGTTTAATTTGAAGTACTAAAATAAAACTTCAAACAAATAAATGAAAAATATAGACATGTTTAAAAAATGCTGTTAGATGACACAAAAGAAAATAAATGTTACCTGAATTAAAATAAAATATTTAAAAATGTAACTTTTATTGTAGGTAGTTGCCAAGACAACTTTAGTTTAAATAAAATAAGCAAAATACAGAAATACCATAAAGTAAAATTATTAAAATGATTTTATTTCAACTAATTTTCATTTAGTTTAACTTGAAGTAGGCCTACTAAAGTAACTAAAACTTATATATATATATATATATATATATATATATATATATATATATATATAAAACAAATTTCATTAGCTGAAACAAAATAAACAAAATTATTTTTTTAAAATATTTTTTTTTTAATTTTTTATAAATTTACAAAATATTTTATCTTAGATAAAATATATAAAAATGCCAAAGTAACAAGCAGTACAATTTTGCAACCTTTAACAAAAATAAAAGCTAAACTACCAGAATTACAAATCTAATTCAAAATATTAACAAAAACTACAATAGTAGTAGGCTAAAATAACCACTCTGAGCAATTTATGAGCACGATCTCATCTTAACTCTAATCATTTCAACACAAATAATCCATGCATCAGTCCTAAAGCCCAATTGAGTTAATTCTGTGTTTGTGTTGTTAATGTGTGATGTGTTTTTAAGCATTAATATGAATGTAACAGAATGAACAGAATTCAAATCGTAATGTTATTTTTTCTCCCGAAAATTGATATTGTACTTATATCTGACCACACACACACACACACACTCATATCCCACTGATTTTTTAAAGCATAGCCCCGCCACTGGTTCTAACTCATTTGTGTCTGTGTGTGCTGCAGGTTTCAGCGTGGAGACTATCACATCGACGTGTGTATAAACGACTACCTGGACGTGTACTGTCCGCACTACGAGGACTCGGTCCCCGAGGAGCGAGCCGAGCGCTACGTGCTCTACATGGTGAACTACGACGGCTACAGCACGTGTGACCACACCGCCAAGGGCTTCAAGCGCTGGGAGTGCAACCGGCCGCACTCGCCCAACGGCCCGCTCAAGTTCTCCGAGAAGTTCCAGCTCTTCACTCCCTTCTCGCTGGGCTTCGAGTTCAGGCCGGGCCGAGAGTATTATTACATATGTGAGTGTGACATCACTGGACACTGAACACCACAGGCTGAAATCTGGCTAAAAAATATGAGAACACATGATTTTTAAAATCATTTTATTAGTAAAATTGGAAGGTTGGATAGACGTGCAGATCATGTCTATATTGGGTCCGTCGGTCCATGACCAATTCTAGACGTTTATTTGACGTACAAACTAGGTCCAATTTTTTTAACACCATAATGTTTTGTTTTTTTTCTCACTTTAAATTGTTAACTTTTAGGGAATTAATTAGATTAATTATTACTCTATTCTAATGTGTTACATTGAATTGATAATATTGCTGGTAATCTGTTGCCACAATTTTTTTTTTTGATTAGATAAAGCGCATTAATTTTTACAGTGTATTTTCACTTAAATTTAAGATTAATTTACTCAAGATAAGCTCAATTTATTTTGCACTGTATTAAAACAAATAATTATTTAATATAAAATTATATTAATTTAATTATTTATAATTATTAATTATATTAATTATATGAATTTTATTAACAGTTTTGTACACTGTAAAAAAATATTGATGGTTTAACTTAAAAAAGTAAGTAACCTGGTTGCCTTAAAATTTTAAGTTCATTAAACTAGAAAAAGTGAGTTAATACAATGAAGGAGATTGATTTAACCATCAGAAACTCAAAATTATATGTTATCTGAACTAAATAAATTATTTAAGTTGATTTGACAAAAGAAAAAAATGTTGTGATAACTACACTGTGAAATTTTTTTGTTGGTTTAACTTAAAGTAAGTAACCTGGTTGTCTTAAAATTTTAAGTTGATTGAACTGGAAAAAGTGAGTTAATACAATGAAGGAGATTAATTTAACCATCAGAAACTCAAAATAATAAGTTATCTCAACTAAATAAATTATTATAAAGTTGATTTGACAAAAGAAAATATGTTGTGATAACAAATCTTGAAAATATTTTTTACAGTGTACTAGCTACTTTTTTTGGGGGGGGGGGCAAACATGTTTGAAAACTCTTTAATGCAGAAGAAATAACACACTTCTCCCGTGTGCTTTCCAGAAAGTCAAACAGCAAAGGCAACACTAACACTAAGATAACGGTTTGATTCCCGGATGTAAACGTACGCCATCAGCGCATGCATACACGTGTCACATGCACCAATGATTTTCCTGCTTTTAAAATGACCGTTTTAAAGTTTGTTATGAGGGTTTCAGGATCAGATAAATGTTTGCTCTCCGTTTTCGTAACACGCTATACAGTAATACGGCCAGAAAACCTGTCAACCCAGGTGTGTTTTGCATTTTGCACTCAATCGAGGTTTATGTGTTTAGGCCTGCATGTTTCAATTCAATTTCAGCTTCAACAGCTAATAAAACTTTATTTCCCTCACTGTCTGTCAGTGACAAAGCCCATAAGAAAATGCCATATTTTCTCTTGTTGAGATTCATTTTCAAGGACAGCATAAACAATCCAGGGAGGACAGAAATCAATATGAATCGATTTTTTTTTTTTTTAAGAAAATGAAATTTGAGCGTTTCGCTGAAGGACACCTGTCTACAAGGTGAGATGAAAATACAGGCAAACCTCATTAGTTTTCTCTCATAACGTTCCTGCAGGACCTTCCCATCGCCAGCGTGTCCCGAGGCCTCGTTACACCGAGAGCCGTTATTATGTGCTTGACTAGCCGGTGCTGCTGAGAACGTGAAACTCATAGAGCATATCCTTCTCCTCACGAGTCCATCATCCTCCTCTCGGTCCCGAGCCAACATCTGTGAAATGCGTTTGCCCTCTCCGGCTGATTGTGCGTCTCACTCCACGGATCCGTCTGTCCGCGCGCCAGCTTTTGTCTCTCCGGTGAACATGGTAATTAATATACATCATGACAGTCATATTGAGCATTATTCCAAACAGAAAGTCAAAGCTGGAGCTTTTAGATGCCATATTTCACGCTATTATTATCTGTGTGAACTAAGAAAGGTGATTTCACAATAGATGTCAGCTTTCTCTGGCAGGAATATTTAAGGAAATGTTCAATTAAAAAGCTTTCATTTTGACTAACTGTCCAATTTCATTGTAATAGTGTTTTATATCATGCTGACATGCGTATTTAATAATTAAGTTATTCAACAGATTGATTGCGCTTGCATTCACTGAACGTTTAATTGGTCACATCACCTTTTTTTACTTGACTTTGACCTTTGGGGTCAGAGAAAAAAGATTTCAAAACCTGCTGGAAGATGAAAAAAAAGTATTTTTTGTCCCATTGATGGCCATTCAAAAATGATATGTTGCAAGCATCAAATAAATATATATTTTTTTTATGTTTGTTTATTATTTTATTTTTTTAATTATAAAAAATATATAATTGTATTTTTATTTTTTTATTTTTTCATTTTTATTTTATTTGGCTGCATAAAAGAAAAAAAATTATATATATATATATATATATATATATATATATATATATATTTCTATGTTGCTTTCAACATATTTTTGATTGGCTGTCAATGGAGAAAGATGCTCCATTTACAGCCAATCAAAAATGATATGTTGAAAGCAACATAGAAATAAAATTTTTTATGTCTGTTTATTTTATTTTATTTTATTTTGGCTGTGTAAAAGCATATTTCTCCATTGACAGCCAATCTAAAATGATATATATAATTATAATATGAATTTACAATTATAAATAATATTGTTCACATATTGCCAGGGTTTCATTTTATTTATTTTTTATTAAAAATATTATTAATATATTTTAGGGTAAGGCTCATCAAATTTTAAAATTAATTTGATTGGTTTGGGACTAATAGTCAAGACACATTTATTTCTATAGGGCTTTATACAGATTGTTTCAAAGCAGCTTCACACTAATAAAACAGTAAAATAAGTCATGATTCAGATCATTTCAGTTCAATGTTGATTATAACTGTGTCAATGTTGCAAAGCGCCTTGTTGGTGGACACACCAAGAGAAACGAATAACAAATACATGTCATGCAATAGTGAAAAGTATAAAAAACTAGTTCAATGAAATGAATTTGGATTATTTTAGAGTATTTCTGGATCAATCACAGCACACTAGTTTAGCCAATCTTGAATGTGTGTTTTCATGGAGTGAATAATCAGAAAGCAGAAGCTGACTGGTCCAGGATCAGTGTGATTACAGAAGCTTCAGGCGGTGGTGATCCGTCTCTGGAGATAGTGACGTTCCTGAATCAGTGGTAAAGGTTAACGCTGATAACGTCTCAGACAAAAGCTATCGGCTCTCTGTGATTACGGACATTTCTCTCCAACGCTGACTGACATTATCACATCAGACGTCACGAGTCTAATCGCATCAGTTCAAAGAGGACTTTTAGTGGTTCTCTTAACTGATTTATAGTCTTGTGAAGTGGCCATACACAGCTAAAATGATTTTATTAATTTGAGTTTTGGTGTTGTTTTACAGCACAAATATCTAAAAATCTTTAAATCAGTGGCTAGCTGCATAAACTTAGCCAATTTTATTAAGATGGTGTACTCTTAAGATCTAGTATGACCCACTAGCAGTTGGTCAAGGGATGGTTCGTCTTACTTTTTAGTATCAAATTAGGCCAATGTACGTTTTTACTTTGAAAGTTATGACTAGTCTTAAAGGAGTAGTTCTGATAATTTACTCACCCCCATGTCATCCAAGATGTCCATGTCTTTCTTTCTTCAGTCGAAAAGAAATGAAGGTTTTTGATGAAAACATTCCAGGATTTTCTCCATATAATGGACTTCAATGGGGTCCAAACGGTTCAAGGTCTGAATGAGAGTTTCAGTGCAGCTTCAAAGGGCTTTAAACGACACCAGACGATGAATAAGGGTCTTATCTAGCGAAACGAGAGCACGTTTAAAAAATAAATAAAAAAGTTTACGTTTTATAAGCACAAATGCTCACCTTGCTCTGAAAATGATTTTTTTTTCGAGTCATCTGGTTCATTCAACAAACGAAATGACTGGAAAAAAGATTTGTTCATTTTAATGAACGAGTTGGAACAGGAGAGTCACGAACGCTCATCACAGAACAGAGCAAGGCGAGCATTTGAGCTTATAAAACTTAAACTTTTGTATTTATTTATTAGATGAACGATACTCTCATTTGTACCTTGAACCGTTTGGACCACCAAAAAAGACCATTTGACTGACTTGTAAATAAATTAATCACGGTATTTTTTGATTGCTTGTGGCATTTAGTGGGTATATGATTATAAATAAGTAAAATAGAGTGCAGTAAAAATAGTTTTTTAGTCGAAAAATGAGTAGAACTAAACTGTGGACTTAAATACAACGAACTGAACAAGAAACAGGTGCGCAAAACAATTAGGTAACCATGACGACAAACAATGAATGAGAACAAGCTAAAAACTAAATATAACCCCTATAGTTTCTTTGTAACTGTATACTAGCTCTTTCTGAGTGAAAATGAAGTGCTAATGCAAATTTGATTCAGTGTATGATTAAAAGCAGGTTTGTGAACGACAGATTTAATGTGAAGCAGCCTGTGTGTGTTTGAGGTGTGTGTAGTACAAAGATAACATCAAACACTCCTATTTCCTCAGAGATTTGTTGTTCAATCACATGACGAATTTGTCTGCCAGCATTAGAGTTTGTTGGAAATGTGGCCGCTTGCGAGATGAAATCGCCCCAGTCATGTGTGTTCTTTCAGCGGGGTCAAAGGTCATCTGGACCTCTTGTGTTCCTCTGCTGTTATCCTCTCGAGCAGGTTAATCGACACATGAGGTCAAATCAAACCCGGGGTGTAATTCATCATGCTTTTCTCTGTCAGCTCTCTCGGCGTACCAACAGTAAGGGAAGGATTTCTTATCTCGGACACTGCGAAAATGACTTTCTTCCTCAGTCTTGTTTTCCAGCACAAACATCTAAACATGATTAAATCCAGATGTATTTTCTGGAGAAGAAGCAAAACGACATATTTAAGGGTTGTTCACACTAAGAATGATGACTATAACAATAACTATATTAGCATCCACTTTTTCAGGTTATTGTAAGCACGCCACTATTATGTCGCCTGTCGCTTTAAATGCTCGAGCTCTTTAAAGCAGGATAGGTTCTGATTGGCTGTCAGTGTTTTTAATATTCATAAGCTGGATTGTTTCATTGTGTTGTTATCGTGGTAGTTGTGCTGTGGACTCTGCTTTTCTTTTACATTAAGAACAATTTTCAAAACTATATTATTTATCGTCCTTCACTCAGAAAAAAAGGTACAACAGCTAACTGGGGCTGTACCTTTTCAAAAGGTAAACTTTTGTACATTTTAGGTGCTAATTTGTCCATTTTAGGTGTTAATATGTAAATTTTAGGTGCTAATTTGTACATTTCAGGTGCTAATTTGTACATTTCAGGTGCTAATTTGTACATTTTAGGTGCTAATATGTACATTTTAGGTGCTAATTTGTACATTTTAGGTGCTAATATGTACATTTTAGCTGTCAATATGTATATTTTAGGTGCTAATAAGTACATTTTAGGTGTTAATATGTACAGTTCAGGTGCTAATATGTACATTTCAGGTGCTAATTTGTACATTTCAGGTGCTAATTTGTACATTTCAGGTGCTAATTTGTACATTTTAGGTGCTAATATGTACATTTTAGGTGCTAATATGTACAGTTTAAGTGTTATGTAGATTTTAGGTGCTTATAAGTACATTTTAGGTGTTAATATGTATATTTTAGGTGGTAATATGTACATTTTAGGTGCTAATATGTACATTTTAAGTGTTGATATGTACATTTTAGGTGGTAATATGTACATTTTAGGTGCTAATAAGTACATTTTAGGTGTTAATATGTACATTTTAGGTGTTAATATGTACATTTCAGGTGCTAATATATGTACATTTTAGGTGCTAATATGTACCACTAAGGTACCAATATGCAGCCTTTGGGTACAAAAGTGTACCTTTTGAAA
This sequence comes from Pimephales promelas, assembly GCF_016745375.1. The sequence goes on along the minus strand of NW_024121171.1, from coordinate 428,451 downwards.
AGGTGCTGCCCCAGTGACAGCTTTTGTACCTTTTTTCCTGAGAGTGTTGGTGTGAACTGTGAACGAGTCTTGTTTTCTGAAAAAAATATTAAAATTAAGCTCATTTATGGTTAAAACAAGAACAAATATCTGCTAATGGGGTCAGAAAAATAATTGTTTTCACTTTGAATCAAGTTTATTTTTCTGACTCTTCTTCTTTAAAGCACAAATTCACTTCATTTTGATACATTTTCCAGTCTCAATATCTCGCCTCTCCAGTAATTCTATCTTGATTTAATACTGTTTAGATATATTTTTGCTGTAAAACCAGACAGGAAGAACATCACAAACGCTGTTTTTCTTGAAAGGGACAGTGAAAATGTAAAACGCAGGACGTTATTCAGTGATGTTCACATCTGCAGTGTGTTGAGCTGAATACAGTATGAGCTGTGTGTCTCTCAGGTCAAAGGTCAGGGCACGGGTCAGCTGACCCCCCACTGTGAAACGCTTGAGACAGCATCTTTTTCTAATATTGTGAATGTAAGGATGGATTTTAATCTCTTAAGGTCTCCAAATCCAATATTACTGGAGAGATTCAGTAGATGAGAGGAGAATGAATCACGTTTTGTGTCTGACGCGAGTGGAATTGGAAAATCTGGATGTGGTTTGGAGACTGGGGAAAAGCGCGGGGGGTTTATGATCTCACGTACGCTTATTAAATCAGGGTTTACCTTCCCTGTGACCGTCGTCTATCGACTGCTGGAAGTGATGCGGCCGGGGCCTTTCAGAAGTAAACGCTAAATTCCTGACTCGAGAACATTAATCAGGAAGTTCAAATCGACGTATCAGCAAATTCAACTGAAACTGTTGTATCAGTGTAAATTAATTGAAAACGGTTTAAAAGTGAATATATTATAATGAAAAATAGATTGTTGTATAGCCTACACTTTTTTCCTTAATGAGCAAGGATGAATAAGTTGATCTAAAGTGATAGTAAAGACATTTATGTTACAAAAGATTCTTTTTGAAAATTTCTATTTATCAAAGAATCCTGAAAAATAAAATGTATCACAGTTTCCACAAAAATATGAACTGTTTTCAACATTGATAATAATCATAAATGTGTCTTGAGCATCAGATCGTCATATTAGAGTGATTTCTGAAGGATCATGTGACACTGAAGACTGGAGTAATGATGCTGGAAATCACAGGAATAAATTACACTTTACTGTATATTCACATAGAAAACTATGGAAGTTTGTTTCCGCCACTGAATTAAAAAAAATGAAAAAAATAATTGTGATTTTTCATCTCACAATTGCGTGATATAAAGTCAGAATTGTGAGAAATAAAGTCACAATAGCGAGAAAAAAAGACAGAATTGAGACTTTTTATCTCACAATTTAAAGTTTACATGTTTCCTCAGAATTGTGAAATTTTTCTTTTTTTTCCGACTTTATATCATGCATTTCTTACTTTATAACACGCAATTGCGACTATATCAATCAATTATGGCCTTGTATCTCGCAATTCTGACTTTATATCACGCAATTGCAACTTTATCAATCAATTCTGACTATTTCTTGCAATTCTGACTTTATATCACACAATTCTGACTTTATTTCTTGCAATTCTAACTTTATTTCTTGCAATTCTGACTTTATATCTCACAATTCTGACTTTATATCTCGCAATTCTGACTTTATATCTCGCAATTCTGACTTTATATCTCGCAATTCTGACTTTATATCTCACAATTCTGACTTTATATCTCGCAATTCTGACTTTATATCTCGCAATTCTGACTTTATATCTTGCAATTCTGACTTTATATCTCGCAATTCTGACTTTATATCTCGCAATTCTGACTTTATATCTCACAATTCTGACTTTATATCTCACAATTCTGACTTTATATCTCACAATTCTGACTTTATATCCCGCAATTCTGACTTTATATCTCACAATTCTGACTTTATATCCCGCAATTCTAACTTTATATCTCGCAATTCTGACTTTATATCTCGCAATTCTGACTTTATATCTCGCAATTCTGACTTTATATCTCGCAATTCTGACTTTATATCTCGCAATTCTGACTTTATATCTCACAATTCTGACTTTATATCTCACAATTCTGACTTTATAACACGCAATTCTGACTTTATATCTCACAATTCTGACTTTATATCTCACAATTCTGACTTTATATCTCGCAATTCTGACTTTATATCTCACAATTCTGACTTTATATCTCGCAATTCTGACTTTATATCTCACAATTCTGACTTTATATCTCACAATTCTGACTTTATATCTCACAATTCTGACTTTATATCTCGCAATTCTGACTTTATATCTCGCAATTCTGACTTTATATCTCGCAATTCTGACTTTATATCTCACAATTCTGACTTTATATCACACAATTCTGACTTTATATCTCGCAATTCTGACTTTATATCTCACAATTCTGACTTTATATCTCGCAATTCTGACTTTATTTCTTGCAATTCTGACTTTATATCTCACAATTCTGACTTTATTTCTTGCAAATCTGACTTTATATCTCACAATTCTGACTTTATATCTCGCAATTCTGACTGTATCTCACGCAATTCTGACTTTATTTCTTGCAATTCTGACTTTATATCTCACAATTCTGACTTTATCTCTCGCAATTCTGACTTTATTTCTTGCAATTCTGACTTTATATCTCACAATTCTGACTTTATATCTCGCAATTCTGACTGTATCTCACGCAATTCTGACTTTATTTCTTGCAATTCTGACTTTATATCTCACAATTCTGACTTTATATCTCACAATTCTGACTTTATATCTCACAATTCTGACTTTATATCTCACAATTCTGACTTTATATCTCACAATTCTGACTTTATCTCTCGCAATTCTGACTTTATTTCTTGCAATTCTGACTTTATATCTCACAATTCTGACTTTATATCTCGCAATTCTGACTGTATCTCACGCAATTCTGACTTTATATCTCACAATTCTGACTTTATATCGCACAATTCTGACTGTATCTCACGCAATTCTGACTTTATCTCTCGCAATTTTGACTTTATATCTCACAATTCTGACTTTATATCTCGCAATTCTGACTGTATCTCACGCAATTCTGACTTTACATCTCGCAATTTTGACTTTATATCTCACAATTCTGACTTTATTTCTTGCAATTCTGACTTTATCTCTCGCAATTTTGACTTTATCTCTCGCAATTTTGACTTTATATCTCACAATTTTGACTTTATATCACGCAATTCTGACTTTATATCACGCAATTGTGACTTTATATCAATCAATTCTAACATTATTTCTCGCAATTCTGACTTTATAACACAATTGCGACTTTATATCAATCAATTCTGACTTTATATCTCGCAATTCTGACTATTTTTCGCAATTCCGACTTTATAACGCAATTGCGAGAAAATTGTGAGAAAAAAAAGTTGCAATTACCTTTTTCATTTTTAATTCTGTGACGGAAACAAGCTTCCATAGAAAACAGCTGATTTACATTATAATAATATTTCACTGTTTTTACTGTTATTTGATCAAATAAATTTCAACATCTTGTATGCTGAGGCCAATTAAATTTAGACTCACGCATTCCTAAATTCTGTATTTGGCCTGACCCTGGTTGTCATGTTAACGATGATCAGTTTAATGGCGTTTCATGTATTGAGTTTCTGATATCAGACGCGCGTCACTTCTCCTCGTGTGTGTCGTCTGGAGCGCATCGACATTATCAGGAGTTTCAGACAGAACCTTTTCCTTCTCTTTGTTTTGTTTTGTCTGATCCTCTGGGTCGCAACACTTCCCGCTGTTTTCCTCTTCCTGTGTGTGTGTGTGTGTGTGTGACTGTAACATTCGGTGGCAAACGGCCCGGAGCTGCCAGACACCGTTACACTTACTGAGAGAAACTGCCAAAGAGCGTCACTGTGAGCAGATCATCTCATACACACACACACACACACACTTACAAACACACACATGCATAAACTGAAGTGCATCAGTAAATGTCTGAGGTCCTATGATGATCATTTTTTCTTGACCATCTTTTTCCACTGATGGCTATTGAAACACATCTGTGTATTCTGAATGAAAAAAACACCGACATATACAGTAAATATTGATACTGTTTTATTATACTGGAGAAGATGTTCTTGGAGGCTCCTAAAATTGTGAAATTCATGTGTTTTATTGTTGTAATGATCAGAGTCTCTGGTGTCTTGTTGAAATTAAAAGCACATTAAATCACAATGTGTTCTCTCTAGATAACGGTGCAATTGGCAGAAATTAGATCTGTGTGTGTGTGTGTACCTACTATATTTTGGGGACAAACTTGTACCCAGAAGTGATCAACAGTTTGTACAGTATAAAAACAATTACGTATATGGAATGTCCTCATTTAGAGAGCGTGTGTGTGTGTGTGTGTGTGTGTGTGTGCGTGTTCATTCAGCGTCTCATGTTTCAGACAGTATCTCAATGACTAGATTTTGATTGTCAGTTGTGCATAACTCACTGCTATACACTAGGGATTCTCTGTGGTTGTCGGGGTTTTGCTGTGCAGTTGCTAGGGTGTTATGTTTGGTTGCCAGGGTGTTGCTGTTTGATTCCGGTGTTTGCAAGGATGTTCTGTGCGGTTGTTCTTTGTGGTTGCTGTACAGTATAGTGGTTGCTAGGATGTTCTTTGTGGTTGCTGGGGCTTTTGGGTGTTCTGGTTGGTTGCAAGGATGTTGCTATGTGGTTCCTGGAGTATTTTTGTGGTTGCCATAGTGTTTCTACAACATGTGGTTAGGGTATTCTGTGTGGCTATAATGCAGTTGCCAAATACAGATTGTTTCAAAGCAGGCAACAAAGATTGTTTCGGCTGTACAGCAGATCTAGAAAAAAACGTGTCCAGTGATTGATTAGTTTCCATTGTAAAAATCATTAGTTAAAACTTGGAGCGTTGCTATGCAGTTGCTAGGGTGGTTGCCAGACTGTTGTTAGGCTGTTCTGGTGGTTGCAATGATGTTCGCTGCAGTTGTCAGGGTTTTACTTTTTGGTTGCTGAGGGTTATGTGCGGTTGCTAGGGTGTTCTGGTTTGTTCCCAGGATGTTGCTATGTGGTTAATAGAGTGTTCTGTATGGTTGCCATGAATGTTGCTTTGTGGTTCCTACAGTGTTCTTTTGGTTTCTAACAGGTGGTTGGTAGGGTATTCTGTGTGGTTGCCAGGGTGTTACTATGCAGCTGCTAGGGTGTTCTATGTGGTTGCTATGGTGTTCTGGCTAGTTGCCAGGGTGTTACATTTCTATGCAGATGCTAGGGATGCTCTGTGTGATTGCCAGGGTGTTTCTATGTGATTGTTAGGGTATTAGAGTGTAGTTGGTAGGGTGTTCTGCATGGTTGCCATGAGTGTTGCTATCCAGTTAGGGTGGTTGCCAGGGTGTTGCTAGGGTGTTTTTTGTGCTTTATTGTTAGGTGAAAAGTGTCGTGCACCCTCAAGTCTCAGTGATACACTGCAAAAAATACTATTAAATGCTATTATTGAATTGAATTAGAGAGAATCTATATTAAGTGTGTTTTGCTTAAAACCAGAAAAAATATCTGAAGAAAAAAAAAATCTTATTTTGCATTTAATTTAAGATGATTTTTCTTAGCCCATTGGCAGATTTTTATTTTTTAGATATTTGAAAGAAAAAAAAATACTCAGTTAGAGAAGCCTTTTTTTCAGTGTACAGTGTATTCTGGTGGCTAGATGTTTCAGGTCCTTCCTTTAATGTACATCTGTCTTTGTAATGGTCTTTTTAACAACACATTTTATGTTTCATTTCCATTTCCATTTAACTTTAGTCTATAAAAACTAACTACATAAAATGCATGCGGTTGTGTAATTGACTAACTTAGTATAGGCTATACATGTGAAGCTGAAACACTTAAATATATTTCTCTCTCTCTCTCAAACACACACACACACACACTTTCTCTTTGATTTGCATGTGCATGATGAGAGACAGCACTAAAGAACGCTCTTCCTCTCCGCTGATGCTCTTAGTCGAGGCTCTTTATGGATGAGGACAAATTGAGAAAGATCCGCCGTCGGCTACAGCGGAGAACGAGAGCGCTGCATATTTAATAGCTCTGTGCTCGTATGTTGTCTTTGTCAAATGAAATAAATGCTGATTTGCATACTTGCCCGAAGGGTGGGCCGACTCTGACAGCAGCATTTGCTTGCCAGATTTACAATCGGAAAATTTGTTTGATTATTAAGCCTCATGCAGACGGAGTTCCTGGAAATGTGTTCGTTTCATTACGGCACAATCCAGAGTGCACTTTCTGAACTTTCTGAAATACGTCTCTTCTGCTCACCAACGCTGCGTTTATTTGATCAAAAATACTGGAAAAATAGTGAAATATTATTATCATGTAAATCATGTGTTTTCTAAGTGAATATATAGTAAAGTTTAATTTATTTCTGTGATTTTCAGCATCATTACTCCAGTCTTCAGTGTCACATCCTGATCACATGATCCTTCTGTGGAAACAGTTTATTTTTCATGATTCTTTGATGAATAGAAAGTTCAAAAGAATCACATTTTATTTGAAATATAATCTTTTATAACATTATAAACGTCTTTACTGTCACTTTTGGTAAATTTCATGCATCTAATAGTTTTGGATTTGACAACAAATATGATCAACAGGATGTGATGTCACTCTCCAGGGATTGAACGCATAAAATAGTTAGCGAGACAAATTCGTAGGTCAGACTCAACCGAATCTGACCCTCAGTAAACAAACGACGAAACAAAGAAGTGTTGTTACTGCTGTGAAAGTCCAGTTTCGTGAGCACAGAGGAATACACTGACAGTCATTTATTTCTCTGTTTGTTGACGGTTTATTCGGCTCTTCCCGTGTGAAACTCCGTCGGGATTCATGACATGCTTCAGGTGTTCGTTTTAACCATTAATAAACTCAAACGCCACAGAATACTGATCAGAATAGAGTGTAATGCATTTCATCACACACAGTTTTATCGGTGTATGACAGTTTGATAGTCGATATGTTCAATGAAAGAGTCTGAGTCAGTTATAGGTGTAATATTTTGCAATTAAATCTTGAGAAATAATGTTCACATTTTAAGAGTTTGTCTTGTGGGACATCAGTACTGAAGCAATCTTGATACAATTTACTTTCATAATAGCCTTTATATAAAAGATCAAATCAAGTAGGAAACTGTAATGCACATCCAGGGACGAGCGCCACACCACATTTACACCAACGATCACAGAAGCAAATCCCATTTTGAGAGTAATTAGCCTTAATTAGTCCACACTTTGAACTTGCTCTATGCTGTCCATCTTAATAAAGCTCACAGAATAACATGAAGAGACTCACTTATGAGATGGGAGGAACAATTATATTTCAGGGACTTTCAACTGTCGGATTTGTTGCTTTTCTCCTCAAATTATTATGTTGAAATAAAAATAGCCATTAATGAGTCAAATATTGACTGTTGCATGTGGAATGGCTAAGCTGACTTAATTAAAAATAATAAATTTATTTAAATAAATTTAATTAAAAAAAATAAATTAGGGCTGATTAATCGCATCCAAAATAAAAGTTTGTGTTTACATAATATATGTGTGTATAATTATTTTGTATATATATTAATACACACACATGCATGTATATTTAAGGAAAAATATTATTTATATATAAAATATTTATATATATATATATTATATAAATTATATATAAACAGTATATACATGAAAATATTTCTTAAATATACAAGCATGTGTGTGTATTTATATAAATAAAATAATTATACACAGTGCACCCACATATATTGTATTGTAAACACAAACAATCGAGATTGTAATCGTTTAACAGCCGTAGAATAAATACATTAATGAATGTGGAAATGAATAAATGTATAAATAAATGAATATAAATACATGTTTGAAAAAATACAAGTATACATATAAATAAGGAAATAAAAGTACTGTATAAATACTAATTTATTTGTACTTTTTTACATTTCTTTATATATTTATTTATGTATTTGCACTTTTTTTTACATTTCTTCGTATATTTATTTTCAATTAAGTCAGCTTTGGCATTCCATAGTTGCTATTTTAGGTATTTTGGTCTTTGGAAAATTTGAGTTCATATTGAGATCTTTGGCATCTTGGCTGATTTAAAGGACAACTCCGGCGCAAAATGAACCTTTGGTCTAATTACACATTGTTACCTAGTCAACCGTTATCTGAGATCTGTTTTCATGATAGCAAATGTAAATAGTTTTATCTATAAAAACAGTTTAGCCTATAACGCTAGTCTATAGGGCATAGAGTAATGACAAATAAAAATCGCTCGTTATTACCACTAACAAGGCTCAAAATAACCCACAGTAACACGAGGATAGCATAATAAGGGTCCTTACAATCAAACCGAAGCATTGACAACTTTGTCAGTGTCCAGACAGTTTAATAAGAAGATGTTTTATACACACAGTCAACTTCGCGAATACAGGAAGAAGCCATCTTTGAAAAATAGTCTCTACTAGTCGATCTACGAACGCCGATCCAAGTGCGCTGAACTGTGCAGAATCTCATATGGTCCGTTGTTTCCGGAAGAAACACAAACACAAACCGTTTTCTTCTCTTCAATATGTACATGTAGCCTACTGTTCGCGCTCACCTTATCACCCTATTCACATCTCACCAGCGCACTTGGATCGGCGTTCGTAGATCGACTGGTAGAGACTATTTTCAAAGATGGCTTCTTCCTGTTTTCGCGAAGTTGACGGTGTGTATAAAATATCTTCTTATTAAACTGTATGGACACTGACAAAGTTCTCAATGCTTCGTTTTGAATGTAGGAACCCTTATTATGTTAGTGTGGGGCTATTTTGAGCCTTGTTAGTGGTAATAACAAGCGATTTGTATTTGTCATTACTCTATGCCCTATAGACTAGCGTTATACTAGCGTTATAGGCTAAACTGTTTTTAGAGATAAAACTATTTAATTCGGCAATCATGAAAACAAATCTCAGATAACGGTTGACTAGGTAACAATGTGTAATTAGACCAACGGTTCATTTTGCGGCGGAGTTGTCCTTTAAGCACAATTAGAGATATTGTTGCGATCTCGTTTGAGTCCCTAAAGGGCAAGATGATGGTATATTAAAAGATTAGACACCTACATCTTGGAGCTAAAACATCCCAAAAAGTGAACTATCCCTTTAAGTGCTGTACTAAATGTACTCTGCACATCACCATGTCCTCCGACCGTAACACACTTCAATCTCCATTTCATTCAGTCAAACAGTTGAGAAAATGTGGAGGATCGTATTTGTGATGTTTCCTTTCCTACTTGACCTTTAAATGCAGCATTCAAGAAACACATGTTTGGCTAAAAATAACCTGAGATGAAGTCACTCTATAATTTCAGTGTGATTTTCCTCTTTTGAGTTCAGTCTGGTGTATTTGTGCTCATAACTCTCGAGTCCCGGCTGATAAACCATCAGACTGACTACGAGTGACAGAAAACCACAAATGACAGCGTGACGTTGCTTTCTTCACCCCGCAGGCGCCGTGCGTGCGTGTGTGTGTGTACACACCCTTCAGATTCCTCAGGAACGGGCCAATTTCCTCTTTCAGACCACAAAATACACCCGCAAGCCTCAGCTCATAGTGTGTGTGTGTGTGTAGCGTCAGACTAAGATATCTTCCTCTTGTTAGGTGTGTGTGTGTACTCACCCCTGCTTATCTGTTCTTTGTGTTTTACAGCATCCATGATCACAGAAACCGGGAAAAGGTCGTGCCTCAAGCTGAAAGTGTTTGTGAGACCACCAAGTAAGTGTCATTGATTATAAAACACACACACACACACGTATGATTCTGTCAGAGCTTCTCACACTTTAATGCTTGTGTGTGTGATGTCACGGGCTTTCCTTTGATTGGCAGGTGCTGATTTATCACTAACATGACCGGCTTACAGTATCTTTTTCATTTCTTCTGTTTTTGTAGATGGCTGCGAGAAAACCATAGGCGTTCATGACCGCGTTTTTGTCGATGACAAAGTAGACAATGCATTAGAACCAAGAGGTCAGTATGGCTTGAAATCACCTTGGCTTTGTCTCTGTCCTTTAATTCCTCTAATCACTCTGTGCATGTGTGTGTGTGTGTGTGTTGCTTTAATGTACCTTTACGTTCAGGATTTGAGTTGCGCCCGACACTTCAGACCACAAAGACTGCTTTATTTATTTATGCATGAGGTACACATCGTATTAATAATGCATTCTCTTGTAATAGCCGAGGGCCGCCTGTCAACATCACCATGTGAACATGCAATTAAGTGACCAGAAATTAGCCATGTGACCTTTCAGTGAGACAAAAGCTTCAGTCAGTCAGTGTCTGTCGTGCCTTCCAGCTGAATTATATTTACACAATGCATCAGTATATTCATGCATGTTGGCTGTGGTGAGAATCAAGATCCAAAACTCAGATATCCACAATGTTTTTGTGCCAAATTAGTGTTTGGCTCTCTGAGGAGTCGCATGGAACGATGCCAAGCTTGCTTTGGCTTCTGCTTGATAAAACCCATTACATCCGAACACATGGCACTTACTAGCATATGCGCGACTATCGCCTCGTAATATTTATTGCCATTACTGTCACAGTAGCCGTGGCTTTCATGGTGACATGATCAAACATTGGATCTGCATTCAAATTATAGACAAAGAGATAAAGAACGTAGTGTTGACTATCGGGATTAAGCTTTGTATTAGTTGGAAAGCTGTAGTATTTTCAAATTATCACCCTCATATCCCCCTGAGACGAGAGATTTGTGTATTTTTTTTTGCGAGTTTATGTCACGCGATTCAGACTTTATTTCTTCCGATTGCATGTTATCAATTCAGAATGGCGAGATTAAAAAAGCTTTAGAGAGAAAACGTCTGAATTGCGAGTTTATATCTCACAAGTCTGAAATTATATATCATGCAATTCTAAGATAAAATGATGTAAACTCACAGTTGTGAGAAAAAAGTCAGAATCGCGAGATGAAACTAACCCTAGATAAAATACACTTTTTATTTTTTATTCTGTGGCAGAATCTTCACGACAACTCATCAAAATAAAAGTTCAGTTTAACTTGATTATTTCCGAGTTTTTCCACTTTTAACCTCGGTTGTGCTGCACTTTGTTTGCGCCAAAATGTTTACACTTCATTTGATTACATTTTAAAAGATTGATTAATCAATTACTCAAAGATTGATTAAAGATGTGTCCGTTTATTTGTCTACCACCTTTTTAATTTTTTATTTAATCATAAAACACAGAATTATTAAAACACAATAGAGTTTCTTTAAAAAATGTAATAGGCGAACTAAGCAAGGCAAGTTTATTTATAAAGCACATTTCATACGCAATGGCAATTCAAAGTGGTTTACATAGAAGAAATTAAAATAATCAAAAGAAACAGAAAATATTCATTAAAATAATAGTTCATAGCTCACTATTATCATTGCAATTTTAAAAAAATGTATTACAATTGATGAAGTTTTATCAATTAAATTGAAAGTAATTAAGCTATTAAAATGGAATTAAACAGAATTTGGGGGCAAATGAAACAAACAGAAAATGCTCGACAATTTTAATGGAAATGTCACAGAAAACTGAAAAATGCATGCTTATATCAATTACCACCGCTGATAATGTCAGTGTAGATTAACACAGTATTGTTTTATCGTGCAGTTTCACCTTGCAAACACACACACACACGCAGTGTCATGGTGGAGGCATTGATTTATTAGTCCAGATTCCCACTGAGAGGCTGAAGGTGTCTGTCTGCCCGCCTGAATGAGCCAGCAAACTACTCTGTCCTCCCAAGCATATTTATCTGTCTCTTTTAGCGTCACACCTGTCTGTGTCCACACTGACGTCCTCTGAGACCGTGTGCTTTCCAAAGCCATATCACGCTCACTGATGATAACCGCAGTCTGTGTGTCTACACCAATAACCGACTCCAACAGCCCTGCCTGCGTTATAACTGAGGCTTCCATCGAGCAGATTCTGGGTTACTTCAGACTGCATGGTGCCATCATTGAGATATTATTGTAGATTTTGTTAATATTTCGCAATGTATTTTTATGTTGTATGTTTTTTATTTAATTTGAAAGTTTTAGTATTTTTTCATTTTCATTTTTTCATTTTCATTTTTTCATTTTCATTTTTTCTGTTTTGTTTGGAAGCTTGTTTTCGACACAGAATGAAAAATAAAAAAGCGACTTTTTATCTTGCAATTCTGACTTTATTTCTCACAATTATGTTATAAAGTCAGAATTGCATGATATAAAGTCAGAATTGCGAGATATAAAGTCAGAATTGCGTGATATAAAGTCAGAATTGCGAGATATAAAGTCAGAATTGTGTGATATAAAGTCAGAATTGTGTTATAAAGTCAGAATTGCATCATATAAAGTCACAATTGTGTTATAAAATCAGAATTGCGAGATATAAAGTCACAATTATTTTATAAAGTCAGAATTGAGAGATATAAAGTCACAATTGTGTTATAAAGTCAGAAAGGCATGTTATAAAGTCAGAATTGCAGGATATAAAGTCAGAATTGCGAGATATAAAGTCAGAATTGTGTTATAAAATCAGAATTGCGAGATATAAAGTCAGAATTGTGTTATAAAGTAAGAATTGCGTGATATTGAGTCACAATTGTGTTATAAAATCAGAATTGCGAGATATAAAGTCAGAATTGTGTTATAAAGTAAGAATTGCGTGATATAAAGTCAGAATTGCGTGATATAAAGTCGCAATTGTGTTATAAAGTCAGAATTGCGAGATATAAAGTCAGAATTGCGAGATATAAAGTCAGAATTGCGAGATATAAAGTCAGAATTGCGAGATATAAAGTCAGAATTGTGAGATATAAAGTCAGAATTGTGAGATATAAAGTCAGAATTGTGAGATATAAAGTCAGAATTGCGAGATATAAAGTCAGAATTGTGAGATGTAAAGTCAGAATTGCGAGATATAAAGTCAGAATTGTGAGATATAAAGTCAGAATTGCGAGATATAAAGTCAGAATTGCGAGATGTAAAGTCAGAATTGCGAGATATAAAGTCAGAATTGTGAGATGTAAAGTCAGAATTGCGAGATATAAAGTCAGAATTGCGAGATGTAAAGTCAGAATTGCGAGATATAAAGTCAGAATTGCGAGATGTAAAGTCAGAATTGCGAGATATAAAGTCAGAATTGTGAGATGTAAAGTCAGAATTGCGAGATGTAAAGTCAGAATTGTGAGATATAAAGTCAGAATTGTGAGATGTAAAGTCAGAATTGCGGGATATAAAGTCAGAATTGTGAGATGTAAAGTCAGAATTGCGGGATATAAAGTCAGAATTGCGAGATGTAAAGTCAGAATTGCGAGATATAAAGTCAGAATTGTGAGATATAAAGTCAGAATTGCGAGATATAAAGTCAGAATTGTGAGATGTAAAGTCAGAATTGCGAGATGTAAAGTCAGAATTGCGAGATATAAAGTCAGAATTGCGAGATATAAAGTCAGAATTGTGTGATATAAAGTCAGAATTGCGAGATGTAAAGTCAGAATTGCGAGATATAAAGTCAGAATTGTGAGATGTAAAGTCAGAATTGCGGGATATAAAGTCAGAATTGCGAGATGTAAAGTCAGAATTGCGAGATATAAAGTCAGAATTGCGAGATATAAAGTCAGAATTGTGTGATATAAAGTCAGAATTGTGAGATATAAAGTCAGAATTGTGTGATATAAAGTCAGAATTGTGTGATATAAAGTCAGAATTGTGTGATATAAAGTCAGAATTGTGAGATATAAAGTCAGAATTGCGAGATGTAAAGTCAGAATTGCGAGATATAAAGTCAAAATTGTGAGTTATAAGTCAGAATTGCGAGATGTAAAGTCAGAATTGCTAGATATAAAGTCAGAATTGCGAGATATAAAGTCAGAATTGTGTGATATAAAGTCAGAATTGTGAGATATAAAGTCAGAATTGCGAGATGTAAAGTGAGATATAAAGTCAGAATTGCGTGATATAAAGTCAGAATTGCGAGATATAAAGTCAGAATTGTGTGATATAAAGTCAGAATTGTGAGATATAAAGTCAGAATTGCGAGATGTAAAGTCAGAATTGTGTGATATAAAGTCAGAATTGTGAGATATAAAGTCAGAATTGCGAGATGTAAAGTCAGAATTGCGAGATATAAAGTCAGAATTGTGTGATATAAAGTCAGAATTGTGAGATATAAAGTCAGAATTGCGAGATATAAAGTCAGAATTGTGTGATATAAAGTCAGAATTGTGAGATATAAAGTCAGAATTGCGAGATGTAAAGTGAGATATAAAGTCAGAATTGCGTGATATAAAGTCAGAATTGCGAGATGTAAAGTCAGAATTGCGAGATGTAAAGTCAGAATTGCGAGATATAAAGTCAGAATTGTGAGATATAAAGTCAGAATTGCGAGATGTAAAGTCAGAATTGCGAGATATAAAGTCAGAATTGCGAGATATAAAGTCAGAATTGCGTGATATAAAGTCAGAATTGTGAGATATAAAATCAGAATTGTGTGATATAAAGTCAGAATTGTGAGATATAAAGTCAGAATTGCGAGATGTAAAGTCAGAATTGCGAGATATAAAATCAGAATTGTGTGATATAAAGTCAGAATTGTGAGATATAAAGTCAGAATTGCGAGATGTAAAGTCAGAATTGCGTGATATAAAGTCAGAATTGCGAGATATAAAGTCAGAATTGCGTGATATAAAGTCAGAATTGTGAGATATAAAGTCAGAATTGCGAGATGTAAAGTGAGATATAAAGTCAGAATTGCGTGTTATAAACTCAGAATTGCGAGATATAAAGTCACAATAGGGAGATATAACGTCGCAATTGCGTTTTATAAAGTCAGAATTGCGAGATATACAGTAAAGTTGAAATTGCATGTTGCAAAGTCAGAATTTTGAGATATAAACTATTCTGAGGGGATAAAGTTAGTCTTTTTTTCTTTAGAATTGGCCTGATAACTCAAAATTGCGAGTTTATATCTCACAATTCTGAGAAAAGATGTCAGAATTTAGAGATGTAAACTCGCAATTGTGAGAAAAAAAGTCTGAATTTTGAGCTTTTTTTCTCGCAATTGCGACCCTATTTCTCAGAATTGCGACTTTATATCTCAAAATTGCAAAAAAATTTTCTCAGAATTGTGAGAAATGCATCGTGTTGTGAGAATTGTGAGAAATGCAAAATATAAATGCAATAAATCCCGTTGCATTTATGTTTTCAGTGAAAGTCTGTTTCATTTTAATGACGAAAATGTTTTTTTTATGGTTTTGGTCTAAGTTAAGGCAAGACACCACATGTGATTAAGGTAAAAAAAAAAAAATTAAATATAAATATAAAAATAGATATTACCAGACTTCCCCAGTTGATTGAAAACATTTTTAAAAAATTGCAATTGCAAGTTTTTTCATTTTACATCATGATGGTTTCTTTCCACTACTCTGACACAACATGTTATGAAAATCAGTCTCAAAATTGACCATAGCATGAAAAAGCGTCTCGTAGTGTCTTGCCTAACCATAAACCGTCATTTCTCTCGTTTCTATCGTCCATCTCCTCATTTCTAGACGACACCAGTCACGAGGCCGAACCGTCCCGGAGCGACGTGTCGACTTCAGGCCTGCGACACCAGACATCACGCCCCCTACTGGCCCTCCTGCTGCTGTGCATCTCTGTGTTCCTCACCTTATAGCCCCTCACCTGACCCTGAATCAGCCCTGCGGAAACACAGCACAGCGGACCGAGGGCTTGGAGATCCACCAGGAACACTTCTGCTCTGCTTTTCTTTTGTTTTCCAAATATTTAAGTGGTCTTTCGCTGTCTTTTATTAGGAAAAGTCGATTAGCCGCGCAAAGAAGAAATGCAGATCACCTGTTTAACCAACCGACCAATCAACTTTGACGGCCGCTCACGGGGGGGATTGGCTGCTGGAAGGAAGGGGGCGGAGCGTTTTATTTGCGTCCATTGGACTCTTTGGTGGGTAATTAGAGCGAGCGTTGAGAAGCGCCGAACACCCTGTGAGAATTGTTCGAGTTGAAGGTGTCCCATAAAACAGACATAAGCATCAAACCTAAACCGAGTTCACCGGCTCTGCTGTTAGCGATACATATACAAAGACTTTTTGCCTTTCGTCCTTCGTCTGCCTTCTCTTAACAAAAATGATTGGAAGAAGCGGTCGGGTATGCACTTCGTCGCATGGATCTTCCCCAATTGAAGGAAGACGCTAGATGAGTGTGTTCGTCTAAATAATCTGATTTGTGTGAATTTGGAATTGATTCTATACAGCAATTTGAGGGACTTATCTTAGTAGACCACACCACTAAAACAATGATTTTGTATTTTGTAAGATAAACTTAACTGCAACATAAATATCTATATTTTTCCTATGACCTTTTATCAATTGATATGAGATATCAACATTGACGGATCATGGAAATTCTGTTCTTGTCATAACTGTGTGTCCGGCTCTATTAGGAACCAAATATCGAAGGGGACTCCACGTTTCATATCCAACGTTTGTTTGAATAGGCCTTATACCGTACACGATACTAATATCTCCTGGAAGTGCTTCAAATTCAGCATTTCGATGGGGGAAATAAAGTGAAGATTTGTTTGTTTTTCATTACTGCATTTGTTTGTTCTGTAGCTGTTAATCGGTGCAATTCTGACTCGTTTAATATGCTGATGCGACATACGCGAGACATTATAACATGGGCATTCTCCTCCGACAGCCTTACATACGACGGAGGAACAACCGATGGGCGAATCTCACCAGAACTGTCAAGAACACCATATTTCATCCCAGAATCAAGACAAAAATAAGAATTTACATTTTGCATGTACAAAATGAAAACTGTTTTAACCATTAAGATTGTAAATATAATAAAAATATAAAAGTTTTTCCCACACCCCTATTTTGGCAAGTAGGGCATAAAGGTCAAAGGTCGCTGTTCATAAGTCCATCTGAATACAGACATATATAGAAAGCCAATACAGTTCAAGACTCAGACCGTCTTGAGCTGTAAACTATATATAGTATAAGCAGACATTTAAAATATTAACAATGTATATTTTAAATGAAAAGGTAGTGTAACAACATAGAAACACAATGAAGCTGAAGCCACAAGTGTGGTCAGGATGTTATCTCTAAAACTATGATTTTTATGAAACATTTTATAAGACCATGTCATGTGAGTTTTTAGAGATTGCGGAGTAAATATAATATTTTATTGCCCTTTAAACACCCAATGGCACTCTATTGTCTATGGCTGGTTTTCACTCGACAAATCTTTCATTTCTCTGACCGAATCTTCATTATTTATCTATAAAATTTCCTTAAAATCCACACTCTAAAAAATGCTGGGTTGGACAAACCCAAATGTTGGGTTAAAAATGCAAGTAAATGTTTTAATGTTGATAGTAGAAGTTGGGTTAAACCCAAATGTTGGGTTAAAATTTTAACACAACTTCAACTTTCTCTTTCAACTGTAATTTTTTTAATTACATTTTTAACCCAACATTTGGGGTTGTCTATATTTTACCCACATTTGGGTTAAAACAACCCAGCATTATTTAGAGTGCTTTTAAAACCGTCATCGACTCTTTCCGTTTGGTGACACTCTAAACAATGCTGGGTTGTTTCTACCCAAATTTGGGTAAAATATGGACAAACCCAAATGTTGGGTTAAAAATGTAATTAAAAATTTTATTGTTGAAAGTGAAAGTTGAAGTTGGGTTAAAATTTTAAATTACATTTTTAACCCAACGGTTGGGTTCGTCCATATTTTACCCAAATTTGGGTTGAAACTACCCAGAATTTTTTTTTAGAGTGAACAGTTGTGCAAAAAAATCACAGAAATGTTGGGTTAAAAATGTAAAAAAAAAAAAAAAAAAATTACAGTTGAAAGTGAAAGTTCAAGTTGGGTTAAAAATTTTAATTGCATTTTTAACCCAACTTTTGTGTTTGTCCATATTTGACCCACATTTGGGTTAAAACAACCCAGTGTACACTTTACACTTTTAAAACCTTCATCGGCTCTTCCCGTTTGGCGACCCAAATTTGGGTCAAATATGGACAAACCCAAATGTTGGGTTAAAAATTTAATTTACAGTAAAATTACAGTTGAAAGTGAAAGTTGGAGTTGGGTTTAAAATATTAAATGATATTTTAACCCAACATTGGGTTGTCCATATTTGACCCACATTTGGGTTAAAATAACCCAGTGTACACTTTAGACTTTTAAAACCGTCATCGGCTCTTCCCGTTTGGCGACCCAAATTTGGGTCAAATATGGACAAACCCAAATGTTGGGTTAAAAATGTAATTTACAGTAAAATTACAGTTGAAAGTGAAAGTTGGAGTTGGGTTTAAAATATTAAATTATATTTTAACCCAACATTGGGTTGTCCATATTTGACTCAAATTTGGGTTGAAACAACCCAGCATTTTTTAGAGTGATCAGTAGTGCAAAAAAACAAACAAACAAAAAAAAAAAAAAAAACACACACCTCAGCTTAACTGATGAAGTATTTAGATGTCATGATGGATGATTAAGAATCGTAAAATTAATCTTCACAGATACAACTTGATTTGTAAGTAAATGTTAAAATTAATTATCCAAAGCGAGGAATACAAACGATTCACATTAATCGCTCAATGAACGGTCCTCAAACAGGCTTCAATTTCTTTATGAAAAATGCTGGGTTGTTTTAACCCAACTTTGGGTCAAATATGGACCATTGGGTTACATTTTTTAATTACAATTTTTAACCCAACGTTTGGGTTTGTCCATCCATATTTGACCCAAAGTTGGGTTAAAACATCCCAGCATTTTTAGAGTGTAACTTTGTGATCTGGTGAGATGTGATCGGGACGTGTTTTTGTGAGATTCACCCAAATAGACTTTAAACGTGTTTGCCTGGTCTCTCCCTTCGTCAGTGTGTGAGTGGAAGACCCTCGCGAGCTTCAAGATTGAAGTAGACGGAGAGTCTCGTTTCTCCAGTCAGAGAATATACGCTTTCCTGACAATAAAACAAAACTGTGGACTTTTCAACCAGTCGCAAATCGGATAACGTTTTCTGCCTTTTTGCTTCTCGATAGGCCTGTTTGGCTCTGCTAGTCCTGCCACGCTCTCGGAGATCCCCTGCGTTTCGTGTTTGTTTTTTGTGTGAACAGTAACAATGCGATTTCAGCAGCTCGGCTTCGCGGCGTCAGGACTAGAGGAAACACACCATATGTGCTCCGTTTCATGGTTTTACACTATGAAGGAAACTTTTGAAAATCAGCTTCAGTAGTATTTGTATCATTTGTACTCCAATTATTACCATTAATACCATGCTTTGTACACACTTTGAACTGGGAAACAAGAATCAGCGTATTAAATGGATACTGTGTATCCTGAAGTAGTCGAAAACATAACATTATAGTGTTAGAATACTACTTGTTTTTTGTACCTTTCTGGAGGACAAGAAAAAAAATAGACACTTCATAAAACATTGATTATGATTAATTATTAATTATTATTATTCAGCATCATTGTTATATGTTATTATGGATACCGCATTAAATGTTATGATCAAAATGTGTTGTACATAATGTTTGATATTAAGGTATTAATTTGATTCACGTGTTTTTTCAAAAAAAAAAAAAAACTGAGTAAAATGTTGGAAGTGAATGCATACGACAAACGCAACGTTTTCTGCAGCCAATGAGTGGACACTTTTGAACTGTGTTCTGAGGCTCTCAGCCAATAGGAACGCTTCATCTACCTTTCTGTTTTTTTTTTTTTTAAATCTCCTGGCAAAGTTTTTCATTTCCCGCAAGGATGCGATGAGAAGAGGAGCGACGGTTTCCGAATCGTCTGTGTTTTTTAATGGAAGGAACTTGCTGGGTTCATAACGTGGCATGTGCATGGACTTGATAAAGATAAAAAAAACGTTAAATAAAGTGTTCTTTTGGCTGTTTTCACCTCTTCTTTTCTCGACATGTTTGTGAAATGTTAGTCTTTCTTCTCACCCGTAAGTGTGTGTCGTAGTTCCACTGAAACGAGAACGTTACACAGGAGAGTTGTGTAGTTTTGCACAAAGCGCTTCGGCTAACGGCGTCTAGCACTACTTCATGATGTTTTGCTGAAGGTTCTTGAGTTTTTGTACTTTTGTTTCTTTCAATGATTCTGAGAATAATTCATCTGCCATCGGTCCACGTCAACAGAGCGCCACAGACTGAAGGCCCGTTCACACCAAAAAACATATCGATATTAGCGTCCACACGTTAGTTATTCTATACGTGCTGCGATTTCTTCATCTGTCCCTTTAAATACTCGAGCTCTTAAAGCAGGATGGATTCTGATTCCAACCATATATACATTTTGTAGAACTATATCTTTATGGTTTTTAGAAAGATTAGAATATGCTGCAAACGTTCATCAACTTAAAAGGTGAAATTTATATATTATATAGACTCATTACGTGCAAATGAGATATTTCAAGCCTTTATTTGTTGTAATTGATGATTATGGCTTACAGATATGAAAACCTTTTCACAATATTCTAATTTTAAATTTGGGGTTAAAGCCATAATCATCGCAATTATAACAAATAAAGGCTTGAAATATCTCACTTTGCATGTAATGAGTCTATATAATATATTACACTCTAAAAAATGCAAATTTGGGTCAAATATGGACAAACCCAAATGTTGGGTTAAAAAAATGTACAGGTGAAAGTTGAAGTTGGGTTACAATTTTAAATTACATTTTTAACCCAACATTTGGGTTTGTCCATATTTGAGCCAAATTTGGGTTAAAACAACCCAGCATTATACACTCTACAAAATGCTGGGTTGTTTTAAGCCAATTTTGGGTAAAATATGGACAAACCCAGACATTGGTTTAAAAATGCCATTTAAAAATGTAACCCAATGGCTGGGTTTGTCTATATTTTACCCAAAATTGGGTTAAAACAACCCAGCATTTTTTAGAGTATTACTGAAATAAATGAACTTTTGCACCATATTGGTATTTTTCGAGTTTCATCTGTTCTCGTCTTTGGTGTGAACGAGTCTTGACTCTCTCTGTCAGGGTCGAGTGACATTCGCACGGTCAGTTCTTGTTTGTGAATTTGAACTGAACTGAACAGGAAGTAGAATTTAAATATTAATTAGATTGATAGGAAAATGAATTTGCTGAATTTTAATTTTTAAAAAATACTAAAATGATTCTAATGTGTGTGTATGGATAATTCGCACTGAAAAAAAAGAAAGGCATTGTTTAAAATTAATTTCTTTGGATTTCAGTCCATCAAATGTCATGTGTCCTGTTTGCAGTTCGGTTCATCTGACTCTGACAGATTTAGTGATGGTGTTTCACACTTGCCTTAGTCAACCAACACCCTTACTGGCGTCTCTGTTCTCCTCACTGAAGTGTGCTGGAGAAATCAAGTGTGTGTGTGTGCGTGTGTGTTGATTCAGATCACATTCACTCCTGTACTTCTGATGACACTGGTTCTGCTGGTTTTTAATTTTCTCTTCTGTACTTGCTTTTTTCCCACTGTACAAACAGGAACAAACTTTTGAAAAAAAGAAAAGAAAAAAAATTAAGTTCTGTATTTGTATATACACGTGTCTGAACAACTATAAATAATAATTAAAGAAAACAAATGCATTGCTTGGCTGGTTTATTGTGCTTGGTTTAGTCGGGGCTAGTTGTGAATATTTCTTTGAAACTTTACAAAAACTACAAAAGCTTACAGTGACATGCAATAAAAGACCATTTCTAACATACTTTATGCATTTTTCACATTCATTCGCACTGTAAAAATGAATGTGCTTTTTCTAATAAATAAAATTGTGGCAACAGATTACAAGCAAAATTGAACAAATTCGAATTGAGAAATAATTAATCAAATTATTCCTTAAAAGTTAACCATTTAAAATGAGTATAGTTTACACCACAAAATTAAACAAAAATATCTGAATAACAGACAGACATCAAAGATTAAGAACTCTTTATTTTATATTGCCAAAATTGAAGACACCTGATGTTAACAAGCAGAATCACTGAAGGAGAAAAATGTAATTTTAAAACAAACCTAAAACAAACAACAATCACCATAATGGTGACTTAAATGTGCGTTTTTTAAATTATTTTTTTTTTAAGTTTTACTCATTTTAATGGTTAACTTTTAAGGAAGTAATTTGATTAATTATAGTGTGTTAAATTGAATTAATAATATTGCTTGTAATCTGTTGCCACAATTTTGTTTTGATTATATAAAGAGCATTCATTTTTATGCGATAACATCACAATGGTTTCTATTGAACTATAATTGTGAACAATGGAAAGACTGGAAAATAAATGCTTTTTTTGACTCATGCACTCAGACAAACCTGCACTGTATTCATACATTAATTAATTAATTAAAAGTAACATTAGGTAGCACTGATTTGATTAAAATGTTTAAAAAATGACATGCAAAGATCTGATATTCCAAGAAAAACATTAAAAATGATTTCATACTTTATTAAAGTTATGCATTACACACAAAAGGGATTTAATATATCACCGTATGCATATATTTTATTCACAATTTACATAAAAGTGATTAAAAACAATGCACAGTATAAGACATTTTTGAAGATTTTGAGTAAAATTTACAAACAAAGAGTTTGTAAAATGTACTTTAATCTGAGTATTGCAAAAGTAAAGTAGAAATTTCTCGACAAACTCTAACTGGCTGAGTTAAAATTACTGGTAACACTTTACAGTAAGATCTCATTTGTTAATGTAGCCTACCGTATGTAACATTTGTTACAGTATTTATTCATCTTTGTTAATGTTAGTTAATAAAAGTAGCCTACAGCTGTTCATTGTTTGTTCATGTTAGTGTATAATACAACTTTTGATTTGAATGAGGTAGCCTAAATGTTGAAACAGTAACTAAGATTAATAAATATTGTTACCATTCATTCTTAGTTCATTTTAACTAATGAAACATTATTATGTTACCAAGTTACTTATTCTCTTTGATAATTTTACACAATTTAAGTAGATTTGACTTAATTCTGTTCATGTGCAAAAATTTGCAAAAAAAAGTTAATTTTACAAGGGAAACACTTTACAACGTTAACATTAATGAATGCATCAATTAACACAAACAATTACAGCATTATCTTAGTTAATGTTATTTAATAAAAATGTTCATGTTAATGTTCGTTCACAGTGCATTAGACTGCCAAAAGTAAAAAAGGGTTCAGAAACCAATATTTCTGTCGATTTTTGCTGCCTTGTCGAAAAATGTTATCGTAGCGCGAATTGATCACAGAATGCTGATTAAAGTCGTATGAAATACAATTATAATACAATTCTAAGTTATGAGTAGCTACTGTATACTGTAGACTACTGTTTTTATTTTTAAAACGGTGTGAAAAGTAAAAATTATCATAAAATATTCATCTTTGACTTGTCAAAGTACACCTTTCCTCATAGTAGGCTAACTGAAACTTTCAGTTATTATTTTTCAGCTGGCTGACCGTACAAATATTTATATGATAGTAAGTTAAAGGGAAATTATACATTATAACAGGAAAATGTACCTTTTGTAAAAAAAAAAAAAAAAAAAAAAAAAAAAAAAAAAAAAAACAGTGACTCTGCACATGCGCATAACCGGTAAGTAGCACTGCCACTGGCACTTTGCAACAACACAGCATTGTTTCGGCAGCGACTTGCAGCATGTCTCCTCTAACAACCACTGACGTTTACATTTTATGTGGCGTGGCAGTCGCATGAACGTACAATCAATCTGACAAACGTAACGTTAGCCTATGCCGGAATAAGAAATAGAAGGATTCTTGCAGTACAGGCTAATGAAGCTAACGTTAGCTAGTTCGGACCTTTACCACATATTAACTTTAGTTTGTCAAAATATTGCGCTCTCTCCTGCTTGGTAAGTCCTTCTATATATGATTTCGCACCACGGGGTTTTTCTGTGTTTTTTTAGTGTAACAATGTGTTCCGTAGTACATAAACAGTGCAGTCCATGCTCTTGTTTACATCCGAGAGCCTCCATAATGGCCGCTCATCCGGGTTACCGCCTAGAATGTGACGTTGGTGAAAACCCTCTATTCATAAACACACACAGTTCACTATCACATCTGACGTTTACGAAGTATTTGTGAATCAGGAGATGAGATTTCGTGAAGTTCTCTTTAAGCGCAAATCACTCTCATATTTACTCTAATATGTACAAATGTTTCATGAATGAGACCCTCGGGTCGTTTTCCGGCTACGTCACGCGTGACCTTCCCTGGCGCATCTCCGAGATAGTAGAAAATTTGCATTTGTAGTTAAAAAGTATATAATTATTATTTTATTTTTTAAATGGCCGATCGTTTCACTAGATCAGACTCTTATTCCTCGGCTGGATCGTGTCGAGACTTTGTAGCTGCACTGAAACTCACATTTGGAAAAACCCTGGAGTGTGTTCCTCAAAAACCTTATAATGTATTTTCGACTGAAGAAAGAACGACATGGATATCTTGGATGACATGGGGGTGAGTAAATTATCAGAGAAAATTTTTTTACTTGAACTCAAAAATGAAAATTCTGTCAGTATTTACTCACCCTCATGTTGTTCCAACCCCGTAAGACCTTCGTTCAACTTTGCAACACAAATTAAGATATTTAAGATATTAAGATCACTCCTGCATACTAGTCCAAAGGCTTCTTGAGGGAATGACTTGCTGTCCTCGAAAAATGTCATTAAAGACATCGTTAAAATAGTCCAAGTGACTACAGGGGCTCAGTCTGAAGTTTATCAAATGACGAGAACACTTTTTGTGCGAAAAAACAAACAAAAATAACAACTTTATTTCAACTATTCGCTTCCTTCTCCATGGGCCTGTAGTCAGTTAACGTAGTGTGATTGCGTAAAGCTACGACACACGTAGACTAACTATTGGCCGACGCTGGTCATGTGTGTGATGCGTGTGACGTACAATAACAGAAGCTTACGCTATTAAACTAGTAACCTGACTCGCGCAGAGGGAGAAATAAACCAATAGTTGAAATAAAGTCGTTATTTTTGTTGTTTTTTTGCGCACAAAAGTGTTCTCGTTGTTTGATAAAGTTAAGATTGAGCCCCTGTAGTCACTTAGACTATTTTAACGATGTCTTTAATGACTTTTCGAGGACAGCAAGTCATTCCCTCAAGAAGCCTATGGACTAGTATGCAGGAGCGATCTTAATATCTTAAATATCTTAATTTGTGTTGCAAAGTTGAACGAAGGTCTTACGGGGTTGGAACAACATGAGGGTGAGGAAATACTGACAGAATTTTCATTTTTGGGTGAACTAACCCTTTAAATGAATATGCTGCAAGTGTTGTTCTTCATGTTGTGACTAGTTACTCTGTTTACAAATGAAACCTTATAGTAAAGTGTCATCAACTATCGACACACTCCCAGGACCGCTTGTGAGGTTAACACTGATGGACGGCTGGTAAAGATGAATCTGTTTATTATCTGTTCAGTGTGTGTGTGTGTGTGTGGCTCTGATGACATCATCAGTTAGCGAGGCCAGCGTTTACGTTCACGTCTCACGGGCTCTTTGACCGCGGGTCATAAATTTGATTCTAATGATTTTGTCATTCCGTTCAAACAATAACTCTCCAGCACACGCTTTTATTTGACCGTTGATTTATGCCTTTAATACTTTGATGGCAAAAATAGTTTAACTCCACTCCGTAATGATGCGGGGAATGAAATACTGGCTCAATTCATTTTTCACATTTAATTAGTTTATTTTATAGCGCTATCCATCAGCATTGTGTAAATATATATGAGGAATATGTGGCAGTGCAGAACGCATTGAGAGGAATATGTTTTACAGTTGATTTCCTGTGAAATAAATGTTGGAATTATTCATGAGCCTTTCATAATTTTAATCATATTCTTAGGCCAGATATTAAAGACAGCTCACCCATCGTTCAGCCTTCATTTGAAATCTCATGTTAAAAAAAAAAAAAATAGATAATTAGATAATTTTCTAAATGATCTCTCATCTAAAACTACAATTTACCTTAATTTATGTGATTCAAGGATGAATTATTTAATGCAATCATCATGTCAACAGGACTAATTTTGCTCCGAAATCGCTGCAGGTTACAATCATTCAAATCCACGGCTAGAGAAAACAAACATTTGCGTTATTATACCTTAGACGCATTTTAATATTGTTGCAACTTCTGAAACCATTTGATAAGATTAACAAAATTATCCCACTAATGCATTAGCATCAACTATTCCGTTCCATTGACGCATACTATTTTTATTTCAATAATGTATGAGTAAATGTTGAAATCAATATGAACTATGATTAATAAACATGTTAGATCACGTTAAAGGGGTCCTATTTTGCTAGCACTATTTTTGAACTCCTCATTATAATAATTAATTATAATAGAGCCGCAACAATGGAGAATATGAGGAGAATAATGCATGAAAGCTGTTCTAGTAGAGCCTGAAAACTAAACAGGGACTAAACAGCTCAACAACTGTAATGTTAATATACAGTGAAACATAAACCAATATGTATGCAATAATGTTACGTTGAGATTAGATCATTCAGGACATACCAGAAAGCCACTGAAGCACCAATGAGAGCGGTTCGTCAGACGGACACACGGACAGCTGATCTATGAGCACATCGTGTGTGCCAGATGAAACTCACAGCAGATGTGAGCTAAGAGGAGATTTTATGTAACGTGAATCTTACCCAAAAGCCTGTCATACAGAGCGGTTCGCTTTCTTCTAATTTGGGTGGATGAGAAATGCCGGCCAGGAGTGATGAAAGGATGAGAACACACAACTGATGATCACTGATTATTATCATCTTTTCTTCAACTGGTGATTTTTTTATATCGTTTATCCAAACTATTTTTATTTGACTGTTGCATGCTTTGATAATACAAATGTACAATATAGCACACTGAACTAAATAATCAAATCTAATCAAAATAGCAATTATATATATATATAGGATAAATATAAATACAGGTGAAACTCGAAAAATTAGAATATGGTGCAAAAGTGTGAAACTAATATATTATAAAAGGTGAAACTAATAAATTATACAGACTCATTACATGCAAAGTGAGATATTTCAAGCCTTTATTTGTTATAATTGTGATGATTATGGCTTTCAGATTTGAAAACCTTTTCACAAAATTCTAATTTTGACTTTGGGGTTAAAGCCATAATCATCACAATTATAACAAATAAAGGCTTGAAATATCTCACTTTGCATGTAATGAGTCTGTATAATATATTAGTTTCACCTTTTAAGTTGAATTACTGAAATATATAAACATAAATGAATATATACATGCATGCATAGGTATTTATATATACAAAATAATTATATACAGCACACACAAATATATTATGTAAACACAGACTTTTATTATGGATGCGATTAATTGCAATTAATTTTTGCACAGCCCTAATATATATATATATATATATATATATATATATACACTCTAAAAAATGCTGGGTTGTTTTAACCCAATTTTGGGTCAAATATGGACAAACCCGAAATGTTGGGTTAAAAATGTAATGTAAAAATTTAACCCAACGGCTGGGTTAGTCCATATTTGACCCAAAGTTGAGTTAAAACAACCCAGCATTTTTTAGAGTGTATATATATATATATATATATATATATATATATATAATTATAACTTTATATTAACACCACTGCCATTCAATAATAATAAAAAGTAAAAAGATTTAGGATTTCAATAAAAAGATTTAGGTGTTTTCGTATCACATACTTTATCTGTGATTGACCCTAGGTGGGTCAGAAGGTCAGGAATGACAGCAGCGTGAGGTCAAGTGTCTGAAGTGTCCTGCTGATTATTCAGGGAATGAGGTTTTGAGTTTCTCCGTTCAGGACACTCTGTTCCGAGCTCTTCGTCGCACACGCTTCAAGAACTAATCTGAGGGAAGAAGCACAATAACTCCTGGCATTGGTGAAGCTTCATGCTAACGCTAGGAGATTACAGGACGCTCACAGGGCTTATTAGCTTTCCTTTCTCAAAGAGCAACTGAATCTCAAAGACCAATATCAAGTGCACAATCATACCACATTATACAGGCATTGATTTCAGAAGTCAAATCTTGACATTCAGATTTGTTTCAGCCCGCGGCCTGTTTTTCCTAATCTCGTGTGTCTCGAGGCTTTAAAGGAAGCCGTAGGAAAAGAGATCTGGAATAACGATTAGTGTTTAATCATGACCTTAATAACTAATATTTGAGTCACTTCTATTTCCCTACAATTAATGTTCAGGAATCCCAAAATAAGAATTCATAAATCCAAACCAGCTGTCAGACAGTAAACCAATGGTATTTTCACTAGTTTTAATTTTCATATTTCCTTCTGTTTTTATTTTAAATTTAGTTTTTTTTCTTCATTTTTACATTTCTTTGAATAAGACTATAGTTGTCGTTTTCCCCGTTTTATCTCAGTTTTAGTTATTTTAATACACCAAGTAAAACTTTAAAAACTTTTTTTTATTTTAGCTATACGTATGTATATGTATATCAGACCCCATAGGGTTAAACAAATTAAGTAGGCTATATGTATTTATTTACACTCTTAGAAGAAAAGGTTCTATATAGAACCTTAAAAGGTTCAGCGCTACATATTTGGAACCCCTAAAAGGTTCTTTTTAATAGGGTTCAATAATAAGAACACTTTAGGGTTCTGTGTAACCAGGAAAAAGGTTATATATGGAACCTTTTGGATTCATTCATTATCATTTGTTTTGTCCTTTCCGGATTAAATATTTCATATTATTGACAAACATCAAGACCCTAAAATGTATTTATGAATACATGTGAATGATCACAAAATTCAACATACGGGGGTTAGAAAATGTATAGATTTATATCATTTTATGAGGTTTAATCAATATCACACGAAGAGTGCACTCTAAACAATACTGGGTTGTTTTAACCCAAAATTTCGTAAAATATGGACAAACCCAAATGTTGGGTTAAAAAATGTAATTTAGAATTTTAACCCAACTTCAACTTTCAACAGTACATTTTTAAATGACATTTTTAACCCAAATTTGGGTTTGTCCAAATTTGACCCAAATTTGGGTTGAAATAACCCAGAATTTTTTAGAGTGTACCATTTCAGTTTTCTTCTCCAAAAATCAGCATGATTAAAATGTGATATTACTACAACAGTTTAATAAACAATAATTTAATTACAACTACAAAATGTTGCATATTTTTTGCAGAAAGCCTATAAAGAACCATTGTGCCAAAAGGGTTTAAAAAACTTTTTTTTTTTAGCATAAAAGGCTCTTTGGAGTTGAGTAAAGAACCCTATGCTTCATATATAGAACCCCAATGAACCCTTTTTTTCTAAGAGTTTATATATATATATTAATAGGTAAAATAAATATATATATGAAGAGTTCAGATGCAAAAGCCTCTAAGTGCCATTTGAAATTTTCTTCTAGAATGATCATTTTTATCAAACTTGTATATTTAAGTTCAGTAATTTCACTTAAATGGCAATGATAATTACCTATTAATTGTTATTTAAGTGAAATTACTGAACTTGAATATACAAGCTTGATAAAAATCATCATTAAAGAAGATAATTTCAAATGGCATTTAGAGGCTTTTGCATCTGAACTCTTCATATATACAGTAATATATACAGTATGTGGTTTGGCGTCTGTACACAAAACATTTAAAAAACGCGAAGGAAAAACGTTTCAGTTTTTAGTACGTTGTTGTCGTGTAAACATACCATTAAGTTTAAGTTCCAGTATAAGATCTAAATTCATGTTTTTTTTCAACCCTCTAAAGTCTAAAGTATCCTCTAAAGTTCACTTTTTATCACAGAGAAACTGCCTCGACAGTTATAAACTGTTTCACACTCTTTAACAAAATCACCTAAAATCAAGCACTGTTTCTAAAGGCCCAGACTCCTCTCTGAGAGTCATTGGTTGTGCCAGCGTGTGGCCTGAAACTCCCACTGACTTCCCACGAGGCTACAAACAGCACATTCTGATAAAAGACGAGTTGTGAACTTTTATTGAAGCTCATTACGCAGCGAGTGTGTGTGTGTGTGTTGGGGTGGTGTGTGACAGAAGGATTTCTCATTGAGTGCTGGAGCATGTGCTCGTCAATGAACTGCGTGTGGTATAATGAAAAACAGCATCCATTTACTGAGTCCTAATCCAGAATGAATTTGGGAGGAATAGAAAGTGCATGGAAACCATTAGAGTACCAGCCTTATAAAGGCTGTTTTCATGTTTCTCAGCATTGAACATTCAATCTCTGTGTTGAGTTCCAATCATTGAGAGCCAGAGAGGATTTCCTTTTTTCACAAAAATGCTAGTAATGTTATTGCATCGCATATTACAGTGAATAAAAACTTCCCGATATATATATACATAGTTTTTTTTCCCACAGTTTTGGGCTTTTCCTATCTGTTACACTAAACATAACCAGCAACAAAATGCCTTGTAAATCTCTGGTTATGCATGTGATTTACAAGCCAAGCAATTTAAAAGGCCAGTCATTTACAACCTGGAACACCAAATTAGCTGGTAAAAGATTTTCAGCTCATTTTTATGTTTATTGCAAGCAATTATTATGTGAATTAGAGCTATGAGCTTCTGTCAAGAATGTGTGGTTTGCCCTGTTTCTTTTTTTTTTTTTTTTTTGCCTTTGTTGAGCAGTGGTCAGCTGTGTTTGTGGTTTCAAATGTGCTATATAAATAGATACTCGAAAGCTAGTATGGGAATAATAGACAAGTGATATGCAGAATAGCCTTAGATTTGTCATTATTCAATTTATGTTAATCTATAACAGCGAGCGTATTTAACATATTTGTTTATTTAATTACACTGGACTATTGCTTTCGTTTCTTTGCAACTCAGTTGCATTGCAACCAGTCTGTTGTATTTGTCAACTGAACTCAAGACAAGACATGACAAGTCTAGCATAGTCAAGTCTGACAAGTCAAGTCTAGTCTATAGTCAAGTCAATTCTATAGTCAAGTCAATCCTATAGTTAAGTTAAGTCTATAGTCAAGTCTAGTCAAATCTCGTCAACTCTATAGTCAAGTCTAGTCAAATCAAGTCTAGTCTATAGTCAAGTAAAGTTAAGTCAAGTCTATAGTCAAATCTAGTATATAGTCAAGACAATTCTAGTCTAGTCTATAGTTAAGTCAAGTGTAGTCTATAGCCAAGTCAAGTCTAGTCTATAGTCTAGTCTAGTCTTAGTCTAGTCTATAGTCAAGTCTACTCTAGTCTAGTTAAGTCAAGTCTAGTCCAGTATAGTCAAGTCTAGTCAAATCAAGTCTAGTCTATAGTCAAGTTAAGTCTGACAAGTCAAGTCACCTTTATTTATATAGCACACTATAGCATTTATATATATCAAAGCTGCTTTACAGTGCTAATAGAAAAATAATAATAATACAACAAAGGTTGTTTCTGCTGTGCAGCAGGTCTAGTAGAAAATGGCGTCATAGTCCAGCTTGAGTAAGTTCAGTGATGCTTCATTTTTGTTGTAAAAAAGTTATTAATTTAGTTCATTTATATATATATAGCCGCTCTGGAGAAAACAGTGATGTCATCGTCCAGCTCAGTTCAGTTTCATATAATAGTGTGAATGCAGGAGATCAATAACAAGCCAAAAGCCAAGGAACCAAAACTCCATCGGTGACAGAATGGAGAATAAAACCTTGCTCAGTTCTCCTCTGGCCAACGAGTGCACAGTGTACTGTATGATTATGATTCAGGTCAGAGGTCACATTGGATCAGAACATTTAGACTATTTATCCAGTTCTCGTCTCCTCAAACTGCCAGCTCTCATTAACAATTAATGACTTCCAGTCGCTTTGTCACTGCAAACGGCTGTCAGTGTGAACACACTCGACTCGTTCATTTTCTAAGCGAGTTGGTGATCGCATGCGACGCGAGCAACAGCGACCCTTGGCACTGAGACAGAGACACAACCTGCATGGGTTTAATTACTGTCACGTATTTAACGGCTCTGTGTGAGTTGTGTGGGCAAGTCTGGGTCACCTTCATTCACCGCGGTAAATCAGAGGCTGAGGGTGTGCATGCACAAACAACTCCACTTATTTATTTATTTTTTGTTAACAACTGAGTATTGAGTTTTCTTTTTTTTTTTCAAGAAATACAAAGCAAAAAGCAACTATACAAATCTTAAACCCACTCTGCACCATCACACCCCTGGTAGCCTTCAGGAATATACAAATGAATACAAACACAGACTGTAGACACACAAATATGAAGAATATGTTAAAAACTTGACACAATATCAAAAGCAGCATGCCATAAATTTACAGTCTTGAAATTGGATCCATGTATACGAGTTGCTCCATTGATATAATGTCCAACAGAGACACTGTCCATGTTCGTCTGTCCAGGATTCCAGCGGTTAACTAGACAAAAGGTCTAACAGTAAATATCTTTGTTGAATGGATAAGGAAAGGTCCCAAAAATCGTAAAAAAATGGCGTAGCTCCTGTTATTTTTGAGAGCGTTCAATGCACTTTTTTTGATCGTGTACAATAATGCACTACTCAAAAAAACTAAAAATAAACTAGGAAGGTTGTGCACTTTACATAATATATTTATTTATTTTTTGACTTGAAATGGGTTTTTTCCATTAAGGTCTATGTAATTACGTCTCAACTTAACAGTACAAAAGCCTAAAGCGTTGTCTAAACACAAACCATTTATGTTAAGTAAAAAAATGTTTACATCCGTTACGCCCTATATATGTTTATATCCGGCGGCACTATAGTGCGAGCCGACTGCCATTTTGCCCAAACTTTATTTGATCGTGTTCAATCTGCTTAAATATATGTAGAATTTAAGTTTACTTAATCCGTTTGTGTTGGATTACAGGATTGATTTGTGTTGCATTAACTGAAACTGGGCTGTGTTAGTTCCCAGCATGCTTTGTTTGAATATGGTTGAATTAAGAGAGAATAAATATTAAATTAAGTTTAGTTTTTTTTTGAGAAATTTAGAAAAGGGGAAGACTTGATGGTGTGTAATTTGGGTTTAATGTTAAATTACATTGGAATTAATAGAACCATTTAAATTACAGTGGCAATTCTGACTTTATATCTCGCAATTCTGACTTTATATCTCGCAATTCTGACTTTATATCTCGCAATTCTGACTTTATATCTCGCAATTCTGACTTTATATCTCGCAATTCTGACTTTATATCTCGCAATTCTGACTTTATATCTCGCAATTCTGACTTTATATCTCGCAATTCTGACTTTATATCACTCAATTTTGACTTTATATCACGCAATTCTGACTTTATATCCCGCAATTCTGACTTTATATCTCGCAATTCTGACTTTATATCTCACAATTCTGACTTTATATCTCGCAATTCTGACTTTATATCCCGCAATTCTGACTTTATATCTCGCAATTCTGACTTTATATCTCGCAATTCTGACTTTATATCCCGCAATTCTGACTTTATATCTCGCAATTTTGACTTTATATCTCGCAATTCTGAATTTATAACACGCAATTCTGACTTTATATCTCGCAATTCTGACTTTATAACACGCAATTCTGACTTTATAACACGCAATTTTGACTTTATATCTCTCAATTCTGACTTTATAACACACAATTCTGACTTTATATCTCGCAATTCTGACTTTATATCTCGCAATTCTGACTTTATAACACGCAATTCTGACTTTATATCTCGCAATTCTGACTTTATATCACGCAATTCTAACTTTATATCACGCAATTTTGACTTTATATCTTGCTATTCTGACTTTATATCTCGCAATTGCAACTTTATATCGTGGGATTCTGACTTTATATCACGCAATTTTGACTTTATATCTCGCAATTCTGACTTTATATCTCGCAATTGCAACTTTATATCGTGCGATTCTGACTTTATATCTCACAATTGCGACTTTATATCTCACAATTCTGACTATATCTCGCAATTCTGACTTTATATCTCGCAATTGTGACTTTATAACATGCAATTGCGACTTTATATCATGCAATTCTGACTATATCTTGCCATTCTGAGAAATAAAGTCAGATTTGCGAGATGTAAACTCGCAAATGTGAGAAAAAAAATCAGAATTGTGAGATAAAAAGTCGCAATTACCTTCTTTATTTTTCATTAAGTGGCGGAAACAAGCTTCCATAGCTAGTCTATCAATTTAATTATGTGTCACTAAAAGAAATAAAATATTACATGATGAATGAAAATAAAAAATACCTGAATCTTTAAAGATTCATGTTGAGACTACTTAAATTGGGTCGCTTAAAATGACTTAATTCCATGGTGTTGAAGTTACATGAACAAATTATATTTGTTTAACGTAACCCAGTTATGTGGAACCTGTTGACATTTTTTTTATTATTTAAAGCCAACTTACCATTTTTTTGAGTGTACAGGCTGATTCCAGTTTGCACACTTCACAAAAGCACTGAGTAAACGCTCTTCTTAAGGGTATTTCCCAGAGAGCGACTTATACTTCATCAGATAAGACAGAAGGAAAGAAAGAGAAGAAAGGAAAGCATTTGCCTGACCAAATCTTCCATTAGATAATGAAAAAGCTCTGACAGACCAGTTCTGGCCACATGAATGGCAGTAAATTCAGAGCACACCCTCTCCAGCTATTTATTCATCTGTTGTCATGGCAGTAATGTGTGTTTCATTACAGACGGCCCACGTTATAATGAATAGGAATGTGCTTTTCTCTATTCCGCATGATTTGGTGGTCAAAAAACATGTCTTTCCGTCCTGCAGGCTGGAGCTTCTAATGTCTCTCATGTCTTATTATTGCAGCACAAGGTGAAGCACTTAAGGTGCCGAGCTTCTGAGTGCCGGCTAATGAATTTTAGAGTGTTTTGAAATAGTTTTTCTCCTTTCATCTGTGCTTGTACCTGTGGAGTGCAGGGAACAGCTTTCTGTGTCACAATCAACGTCACAACCATATCAAAAACCGTCTTTTGAAGAATAAACGTCTCTATGATCCTTCAGTGATTCGTCAAACATCGCACACTGTGTGCACTACAAACATTTTCAATGTAGCTAAAAGAGTCTCCAAGACTGCATTTATTTGATCAAAAATACAGTAAAAACAGTGAAATATTATTACAATCTAAAATAGCGGGTTTCTGTTTGAATATATTTTTAAATGTAATTTATTCCTGTGATCAAAGCTGAATTTTCACCTTCATTACGCCAGTCTTCAGTGTCACATGATCCTTCAGAAATGCTTCATATTTTTGTGGGAACAGAATGTTTTTCAGGATTCTTTGATGAATAGAAAGTTCAGCATTTATTTGAAATGCTTTTGTAACATTATAAATGTCTTGTTTTTGATCAATTTAATGCGTCCCTGCTGAATAAATACATTCTTCAGAACTCCTCTGAAACGAATACAGAAGCTGACAAAAAATAAATAAATACAAATGTATGTTTTGCACCACATGAATTTGAATCACTCACCTGCATCATCTATGCATGGCTGTTCTCCTCACACACACACACACACACACACACACACACACACACACACACACACACACTGTCCAGACCTGCCAAAAACAGCAAAGCTCAGTGAGGTTACATTTGCATTCACATAATAAACACTAACCCGCAGGCTAGCCGGCTAGTAAAAATAAGTAGCTGTGCAAGCCCTATTGAGAATATGTTCAAATCGTGCGGTTCAGTGCAGAACTCTCTCCTTTTGTTCTTTATTTGTGGGCCTTTAAAAGAGACGCTCGTCTCTGTTCATCCATCTTCACTAAACAGCCAATTTGGTGTTTTGAGGTTTGTGCGTTTGAGTCGGACTCTCATTCCATTGGCTTCCACATAACATCTTACACACTATTCTTCACACACTTTATTCGGCCCGCAGCACAACATGGGTCAACTTCAAAAGACGGCCGATGCGCTGAGGGAAAAGACCCTCGGGGCAGAGGGAACAAGAAGGAATTGATAAAGGAGACAACACTCTATAAAGGGGCCAGAACAGGCAGCCAGACTTAAAGGACACACAGAAACAGTGAATACAAATGACTGCAGAACTGGAAAAACAGCCAGTGCCAAACAAATCCTCTCCAAAAGCACTGGAGAACAGAGCGAGAGACACCGACTCTTGATTAATGATACTTTCTCACACAAAGCTGCTGCTAATAGCCTGGGATTTGATTGCTTTCATGTTCAGAGTCAACTTCTGACTCAACCAATGACGCGAGTTTAGGGCGGGGCCATCAGTTTGAAAATGTTGCTAATATTTTTAATACCAACAACGTAAAGGAGTAGTTCACTTTTTAAAAAAAACTTCTGCTGATAATTTACTCGCCCCCATGTCATCCAAGATGTCCATGTCTTTCTTTCTTCAGTCGAAAAGAAATTAAGGTTTTTGATGAAAACATTCCAGGATTTTCTCCATATAATGGACTTCAATGGGGTCCAAACGGTTCAAGGTCCAAACGAGAGTTTCAGTGCAGCTTCAAAGGGCTTTAAACGTTGCAAAATGTTGCAATTGTGAGACACAGACTCGGAATTCTGAGAAGAAATGTCGCAGTTGTGAGGCACAAACTCGGAATTCTGAGGAGAAGTGTCGCAGTTGTGAGACACAAACTCGGAATTCTGAGGACAAGTGTCGCAGTTGTGAGGCACAAACTCGGAATTCTGAGGAGAAGTGTCGCAGTTGTGAGGCACAAACTCGGAATTCTGAGGAGAAGTGTCGCAGTTGTGAGGCACAAACTCGGAATTCTGAGGAGAAGTGTCGCAGTTGTGAGGCACAAACTCGGAATTCTGAGGAGAAGTGTCGCAGTTGTGAGGCACAAACTCGGAATTCTGAGAGAAGTGTCGCAGTTGTGAGGCACAAACTCGGAATTCTGAGGAGAAGTGTCGCA
The DNA here is from genome assembly GCF_016745375.1 of Pimephales promelas. The sequence continues at coordinate 391,338 of NW_024121171.1, read as the reverse complement.
GTTGTGAGGCACAAACTCGGAATTCTGAGGAGAAGTGTCGCAGTTGTGAGACACAAACTCGGAATTCTGAGGACAAGTGTCGCAGTTGTGAGGCACAAACTCGGAATTCTGAGGAGAAGTGTCGCAGTTGTGAGGCACAAACTCGGAATTCTGAGGAGAAGTGTCGCAGTTGTGAGGCACAAACTCGGAATTCTGAGGAGAAGTGTCGCAGTTGTGAGGCACAAACTCGGAATTCTGAGGAGAAGTGTCGCAGTTGTGAGGCACAAACTCGGAATTCTGAAGAAAAGTGTCGCAGTTGTGAGGCACAAACTCGGAATTCTGAGGAGAAGTGTCGCAGTTGTGAGGCACAAACTCGGAATTCTGAGGAGAAGTGTCGCAGTTGTGAGGCACAAACTCGGAATTCTGTGGAGAAGTGTCGCAGTTGTGAGGCACAAACTCGGAATTCTGAGGAGAAGTGTCGCAGTTGTGAGGCACAAACTCGGAATTCTGAGGAGAAGTGTCGCAGTTGTGAGGCACAAACTCGGAATTCTGTGGAGAAGTGTCGCAGTTGTGAGGCACAAACTCGGAATTCTGTGGAGAAGTGTCGCAGTTGTGAGGCACAAACTCGGAATTCTGAGGAGAAGTGTCGCAGTTGTGAGGCACAAACTCGGAATTCTGAGGAGAAGTGTCGCAGTTGTGAGGCACAAACTCGGAATTCTGAGGAGAAGTGTCGCAGTTGTGAGGCACAAACTCGGAATTCTGAGGAGAAGTGTCGCAGTTGTGAGGCACAAACTCGGAATTCTGAGAAGTGTCGCAGTTGTGAGGCACAAACTCGGAATTCTGAGGAGAAGTGTCGCAGTTGTGAGGCACAAACTCGGAATTCTGAGGAGAAGTGTCGCAGTTGTGAGGCACAAACTCGGAATTCTGAGGAGAAGTGTCGCAGTTGTGAGGCACAAACTCGGAATTCTGAGGAGAAGTGTCGCAGTTGTGAGGCACAAAACTCGGAATTCTGAGGAGAAGTGTCGCAGTTGTGAGGCACAAACTCGGAATTCTGAGGAGAAGTGTCGCAGTTGTGAGGCACAAACTCGGAATTCTGTGGAGAAGTGTCGCAGTTGTGAGGCACAAACTCGGAATTCTGAGGAGAAGTGTCGCAGTTGTGAGGCACAAACTCGGAATTCTGAGGAGAAGTGTCGCAGTTGTGAGGCACAAACTCGGAATTCTGAGGAGAAGTGTCGCAGTTGTGAGGCACAAACTCGGAATTCTGAGGAGAAGTGTCGCAGTTGTGAGGCACAAACTCGGAATTCTGAGGAGAAGTGTCGCAGTTGTGAGGCACAAACTCGGAATTCTGAGGAGAAGTGTCGCAGTTGTGAGGCACAAACTCGGAATTCTGAGGAGAAGTGTCGCAGTTGTGAGGCACAAACTCGGAATTCTGTGGAGAAGTGTCGCAGTTGTGAGGCACAAACTCGGAATTCTGAGGAAAAGTGTCGCAGTTGTGAGGCACAAACTCGGAATTCTGAGGAGAAGTGTCGCAGTTGTGAGGCACAAACTCGGAATTCTGAGGAGAAGTGTCGCAGTTGTGAGGCACAAACTCGGAATTCTGAGGAGAAGTGTCGCAGTTGTGAGGCACAAACTCGGAATTCTGAGGAGAAGTGTCGCAGTTGTGAGGCACAAACTCGGAATTCTGAGGAGAAGTGTCGCAGTTGTGAGGCACAAACTCGGAATTCTGAGGAGAAGTGTCGCAGTTGTGAGGCACAAACTCGGAATTCTGAGGAGAAGTGTCGCAGTTGTGAGGCACAAACTCGGAATTCTGAGGAGAAGTGTCGCAGTTGTGAGGCACAAACTCGGAATTCTGAGGAGAAGTGTCGCAGTTGTGAGGCACAAACTCGGAATTCTGAGGAGAAGTGTCGCAGTTGTGAGGCACAAACTCGGAATTCTGAGAAGTGTCGCAGTTGTGAGGCACAAACTCGGAATTCTGAGGAGAAGTGTCGCAGTTGTGAGGCACAAACTCGGAATTCTGAGGAGAAGTGTCGCAGTTGTGAGGCACAAACTCGGAATTCTGAGGAGAAGTGTCGCAGTTGTGAGGCACAAACTCGGAATTCTGAGGAGAAGTGTCGCAGTTGTGAGGCACAAACTCGGAATTCTGAGGAGAAGTGTCGCAGTTGTGAGGCACAAACTCGGAATTCTGAGGAGAAGTGTCGCAGTTGTGAGGCACAAACTCGGAATTCTGAGGAGAAGTGTCGCAGTTGTGAGGCACAAACTCGGAATTCTGAGGAGAAGTGTCGCAGTTGTGAGGCACAAACTCGGAATTCTGAGGAGAAGTGTCGCAGTTGTGAGGCACAAACTCGGAATTCTGAGAAGTGTCGCAGTTGTGAGGCACAAACTCGGAATTCTGAGGAGAAGTGTCGCAGTTGTGAGGCACAAACTCGGAATTCTGAGGAGAAGTGTCGCAGTTGTGAGGCACAAACTCGGAATTCTGTGGAGAAGTGTCGCAGTTGTGAGGCACAAACTCGGAATTCTGAGGAGAAGTGTCGCAGTTGTGAGGCACAAACTCGGAATTCTGAGGAGAAGTGTCGCAGTTGTGAGGCACAAACTCGGAATTCTGAGGAGAAGTGTCGCAGTTGTGAGCACAAACTCGGAATTCTGAGGAGAAGTGTCGCAGTTGTGAGGCACAAAACTCGGAATTCTGAGAAGTGTCGCAGTTGTGAGGCACAAACTCGGAATTCTGAGGAGAAGTGTCGCAGTTGTGAGGCACAAACTCGGAATTCTGAGGAGAAGTGTCGCAGTTGTGAGGCACAAACTCGGAATTCTGAGGAGAAGTGTCGCAGTTGTGAGGCACAAACTCGGAATTCTGAGGAGAAGTGTCGCAGTTGTGAGGCACAAACTCGGAATTCTGTGGAGAAGTGTCGCAGTTGTGAGGCACAAACTCGGAATTCTGAGGAGAAGTGTCGCAGTTGTGAGGCACAAACTCGGAATTCTGAGGAGAAGTGTCGCAGTTGTGAGGCACAAACTCGGAATTCTGAGGAGAAGTGTCGCAGTTGTGAGGCACAAACTCGGAATTCTGAGGAGAAGTGTCGCAGTTGTGAGGCACAAACTCGGAATTTCTGAGGAGAAGTGTCGCAGTTTGTGAGGCACAAACTCGGAATTCTGA
>NW_024121171.1:268540-387711 GCF_016745375.1 Pimephales promelas | reverse complement strand
TACACTCCAGTCATAAAAACGTGTGTTTTTACAGGTATACACTTGTGTGTGTGTGTGTCTGACCTGCCAGTCGGGGCTCTTGGCGTAGGACAGCGTTTCTGAACTGAGCCAGAAATAGCGTTTCTTGAAAGTGAAGCGTTTGAGCAGCTGAGGTCCTTCAGCTTTGTGTTTCTGCAGGAATCCTTCCTTCACGATGACCGACGGTAAAAACACGGAGCGCTGAGGAGCTTCACACACTGCACACACACACACACACACTATTATTACAGCTCCTGCAGGACGTGTACAAATACGCACTCATTTCCAAAACCCATGTGGTTTAATAACACACAGTGTGTTGTGCAGTTCTGCAGTACAGACAGCAGGTGGCGCACTAGACTACAGTCACACACAGCGACTCGTGTTTCACTCACACACACGTGCAGATTACAGTCAAACAGGACTGGAGTAAATCTTCAGAGACTGCATGTGTTTGCCTCAATTATTCTACCATGTGTTTCACTAGAAACACACACACACACTGTGAAGAACGTGAGTGTGTGTAACAGCTGCAGGTGTAACTGACATCAGACTCCCTTTGTAATGTATTCACACACACATTAAATATTAAAGCAGTGTTTGACAGGACGTGTTGAGCGTGGATATGGGTATATGATCTCACACACACTGAACACACACTATATACTAGGGGTGTAACAATGTATCGCAATACACAACTGCAACAATACGTATCGTGGATAGTTCCCCCAAAATAAAAATTACTGTAAGAAAAAATTCAAGTTTACAGAGTTTTAGTGTCAGTACTACATTGAACTACTATATATAATAATACAATGGGGGATTATTATGGGTCCTGATGTTACCAGTAAAAAATGGCCGACATTATTTTAAATATATCTGGTCTGTGACAGAGTGCAAGCATATTCGTCTAAAATAATTCTGTTTTCAGCTTCAGAATCATGATTATTGTTATTCTGGTGTCACCATTGTCCTTGGGTTACAAGCCTATTCATTTAAACCCACAATGTAATATCAAATTTAGCATTTTAATCAACAGTACGTTTTTATTAACCTTTACCATATGTCTTGGAGTATCACAATAATATCGTATCATGAGTTCAGTATCGGGATATGTATCGAATCGTGACATGAGGGCATCGTTACACCCCTACTATATACCATTCAAAGCCTACAATTTGCATACAATTTTATATATATATATATATATATATATACACACACACAAACACACAGTACCGGTCAAAAGTTTGGAAATATTATTATTTTTAATATTTTTGATCACTCTAATATGATGATCAAGAAACATTTATGATTATTATCAATGTTCATATTTTTGTGGAAACTGATAAGATTTTCTTTTTCAGGATTCTTTGATGAACAGAAAGTTCAAAAGAACAGCGTTTATTCGAGTTCACTTTTGGATTATTTCGTCGTTTTAGGACATCAGTTTACTTTCAGAAGTTTGTCCCTCACACGTACATGATTTCAGTTTTAATCACTATTATTATTCATATTTCAGACAGAGTGTATTTTTAGCAAATACTCTATAAATAATTGCCTGCTGTCATGGTGACGCGTTGCTCCGTCGTCATGTTGACTCACCGTTGTCGTGATCGATGTCTATAAGCTTGTCCAGAAAATCTTTGACGGACGCCACACTGCAAAGGATGATGGGATGCAGAGGGGTCATCCACTGCTCCTTCCCATGACCCAACTGGAGCCCCAGATTCCCAACGCTCTGCAGAGCCTGAGAGGGAGAGAGAGAGAGCATCATAAAGACATTCAGGGCCCTGTTTTGATGAAAACATTCCAGGATTTTCTCCATATAATGGACTTCAATGGGGACCAAACGGTTCAAGGTCCAAATGAGAGTTTCAGTGCAGCTTCAAAGGGCTTTAAACGACACCAGACGATGAATAAGGGTCTTATCTAGCGAAATGACCGCTCATTTAAAAAAATAATTAACAAAGTTTATTTTATTTTTTTTAGTTTTTACGTTTTCTAAATGTTTTTTTTTTGAGTCACTTCGTTCATTTTGTTCGTTTAATGAACCAAATGACTCGGAAAAAGATTTGCTCATTTTGATGAACAGGAGAGTCACGAACGCGCATCACAGAACAGAGCAAGGCGAGCATTTAAGCTTATAAAACTTTAAACTTTGTTATTTATTTTTTAAATGGCCGATCGTTTTGCTTGATAAGACCCTTATTTATCGTCTGGAGTCGTTTAAAGCCCTTTGAAGCTGCACTGAAACTCTCATTTGGACCTTGAACCGTTTGGTTCCCATTGAAGTCCATTATATGGAGAAAATCCTGGAATGTTTTCATCAAAAACCTTAATTTCTTTTCGACTGAAGAAAGAAAGACGTGGACATCTTGGATGACATGGGGGTGAGTAAATTATCAGCAAAAGTTTTTTTAAAAGTGAACTACTCTGTTAACTAGTAATGGGTGTGTTTTGGGGCGTAACCTGCAATAAATCAGAGTCTCACCTCACAGTTGCGTTCGTGCTGCGGCGGATTCGCTATTTACATGACAGAATTTGACAGTGGAAAAACGGAATGCTTCTCTAGCGAGGAAACATATCTGCTCGTGCACAAGGTTAAATCTGTGTGTGTGTGTCAGAGTGTGTTGCATTGCACCGAGTGTATGAAAGGCCCTCAGTATATACAGCATGTGATTTACTCAGTTACACTGAGAATTTCTAAACTGATTCCTGTGAAATGCACTGACAATGGATTTTTATTTCATGAATTATTGAAACAGGACATATTGACAACAATTACAGATTTACTCGCAGAAATATCGCAATCACTCGCCCGAGTATAACCATATTTACAATTGGGAAACGCTGATGTTGGAAGGGGCGTGTCCATGTGACCAATGGGGGTAAACAATGCTGTTGTGAACGGTAATGAATGATTTTTGATTAAATAATTCACATTTTCAGTGCTCTATTGCAATAATATTAAGGCATTATGTACGAAAGAGTTTCAAACATAGAAAGTTAATCACTCACATTTCATATTTTACGTTTCATGCAAATGCATTGTTAGATAGCATGCATGAAAATGTGATTAAAATGTAAAATCAATGTAAAATAAACTATAGTATATAATAAAAATGAGGATTTTCCAACATCAGTGACTGATTTGAAAATTACATATAAATAAACAATATTTTTTCAACATGCAAATTTAAAATTATGAAATTTCCAGCATGATATAAAATAAACAAAATAATATATAATAAAAATGAGGATTTTCCAACACCAGTGCATGCATAAATAAGTGACTGGTTTGAAAATGATATATAAATAAACTATATTTTTTCAACATGCAAATTTAAAATTATGAAATTTCCAGCATGATATAAAATAAAAAAATAGTATATAATAAAAATGAGGATTTTCCAACACCAGTGCATGCATAAATAAGTGACTGGTTTGAAAATGATATATAAATAAACTATATTTTTTCAACATGCAAATTTAAAATTATGAAATTTCCAGCATGATATAAAATAAACAAAATAGTATATAATAAAAATGATGATTTTCCAACATCAGTGCATGCATAAATAAGTGACTGGTTTGAAAATGATATATAAATAAACTATATTTTTTCAACATGCAAATTTAAAATTATGAAATTTCCAGCATGATATAAAATAAACAAAATAGTTAGTATATAATAAAAATGATGATTTTTCCAACATTTAATTGACACACATCTGAGTAATTGATTTTTTTAAGTAAAATGAAACGATGAATTTATCATGTGGATCTGTAACTGTGTGTGTTGAACCTTAGCGAGCAGCAGGAGCGTTCTGCTGGTGCGTGTGTCGGCGTGATGGTCTCTCAGCTGGAAGAGTTTGGGTGTCAGGATCGCAGGAGCGAACAGACGCAGGAAGAAAAAGCCACTGATGGACAAATACTTCACATCCTACAGGAGAGAGAAACAGTGAGTACAACACCTTCATCACCATCCTCATCATCATCCAGTCCTCACCTCATTCTCCGGTTCTGGAAACTGTTCCTCGACTCGTTTATGGAGCTGTTTGAACACGACCCTCATCACAGGAGGACACTGGGAAACCGAGTTCCCGATGGCCTCCATGATGCTGGTCAGATAGGCCTGAAGAAGCCCGACGCTGCTCTCTCTGACCTCCGCCTCAGACGCCGAGCCTTTAAACGATATACGTCTGGAAAGAGAGCGTTACTAGTTCACACACTACTGGAAAAAAAAAACGTTCTCACCGTCGTGCCGTTCCAAACCCGCAACACTTAAAGGGATACTCCCCCCAAAAATGAAAATTCGGTCATCATTTACTCACCTTCAAGTTTCTTTCTTCTGCTGAACACAAAGGAAGATATTTTGAAGGACGATTGCAACTCTGGCACCATTGACTTCCATTGTATTTGTTTTTCTACTATGGAAGTCAATGGTGCCAAACAACTGTTTGATTCCAATCATTCTTCAAAATATCTTCTTTTGTGTTCAGCAGAAGAAAGAAACTTGAAGGTGAGTAAATGATGACCGAATTTTCATTTTTGGGGGGAGTATCCCTTTAACTTCATTTTCCAAACACAAATGAATGTATTTTAAATGAAATCTGACCGATTTCTGTCCTAGAAAAAACAAATACAATGGAGGTCAATGGTGTCAGAGTTCCTATCGTTCTTCAGAATATCTTCCTTTGTGTTCAGCAGAAGAAAGAAACTTGAAGGTGAGTAAATGATGACCGAATTTTTATTTTTGGGTGGAGTATCCCTTTAAGTGTTGCATTTTTTGGGGGGAGTATCCCTTTTAAATTAATGTATTTTAAATGAAATCTGACCGATTTCTGTCCTTCCATTGACAGTCTACGCAACTACGACTTTGATGCTTCAAAAAGTTAATAGAGATCCTAAAACTAATCCAAGTGAACCAAGCAATTCTAAAGAGACATGATTGTATCGTTCATATGATGAAAATTTTTTTAATTCACATATAAACATTGACATTTTTTTGGAAATAGGCTCATTTTACAACTCCCCCAGAGTTAAACGGTTGAGTTTTACCTTTTTTGAATCCATTCAGTCGATCTCCGGTTCTGGCGGTACCACTTTTAGCATAGCTTAGCATACATCATTGAAGTGCACAAGACCGTTAGCATTTCTCCCCCAAAAATGCCCAAAGTGTTTCAATATTATTTCTATTTAAAACTTGACTCTTCTATAGTTACATTGTGCATTAAGACCGACGGAAAATGTAAAGTTGCTATTTAGGAAAAATATCGAAGCACTTTGCTAACGGTCTTGTGCACTTCAATGATGTATGCTAAGCTATGCTAAAAGTGGTACCGCCAGAACCGGAGATCGACTGACTGGATTCAAAAAAGGTAAAACTCAACGGTTTAACTCTGGGGGACTTGTAAAAGGAGCCTATTTCCAAAAAAAGTGGAATATCCCTTTAATGACAATTGACTAAAACATGCATAAACTTCATATTCAAGACATATGTCATGCCAGTCTTATGCACACCCCTTCGAGTAAAGTGTTACCCACTTGGGTATATATTCACATCGAAAACAGCCGATTTAAATTGTAATACATTTAATATTTCACTGTTTTTACTATATTTTTGATCAAATAAACACAGCCTTGGTGACAAAATCTTCCAGTCCCCAAATTTCTGTAAATAATAGATTTCAAATATTGCCTGAAACCTGAAGCGCTTTTGTTCTCGGTGACATTTCACATGTGGTGAAATCGCACTATACATAGATCTAAAAGCCACTGCTGTTCCCTGGCAACACTTACTTTCCCCCGGTTATTCAGCTGAAGATACGCAGTGAGAACGAACTCCTGTAATGCATATGTTATATGACGAACTCGCACCTGGAGCGGTTGAGGTCTATCTTGCAGGGATCCAACTCGACGTATTTCCTTTCCTCAAAGATCCGGTTAATAATGGGCTTCAGAACCTCGTGTAGATACAGCATCCCGACGGCCTGACACACACCAAACCCTCTTACTAACATTCACGCGTTATGATATAAACACAAGAATATATTTGAGATGAAGACATGCACACACCTTCATGAACTGCTCCATAGCTTTAGAGGCCAGTGAGTTGGACCGGAAGAGTGTGTTTGGATCTGCTATTGTTGGGGAGAAACAGAAAACAACTTCTGTTCATGTTTCTCCATGCACATGACTGTCATCCACACAACAAAGTAAGAACGCACATAAATGTATAACATTAAATCTATCAAATTGTTATTTATTTAGGACAACTAAACTTTTACAGTAAAGAAAATGTGATGTTTTCCCAATGTACAGTTATGCATTTACCACTCCCACGCATAAACCTCTTCTGACACAAAAACTGTCATACAAAGTATAAATTAAAGTTGTGTTTTATGTTAAGGATTAGACATCATTTCGAAGCGACAACATCCATTAGTCAAACGTCTTGTGGATGTGGACACATATTTAGTATGTGTTTTGTGGTCTTATTTCAGCAACTTTCATTTAAATTGTTTTAATAACCACGCATAAACATTATTCTCTTAAAAATACAAACATATACATGTTGCTCACATATTATGGTAGCCCCGTTTGTGCTATATAGAGTGAATCTTTGCCATTAACATGCTTATAAATAACTGAAAAAAGCATGGATGTCAGTAGATGTCAAAACAACATCCCAAGGACCCCAAATACACCTTGGTCCCCCAGGGGGTGCATTTCTATCCATATTCTATTTGTTCTGTCTTATTTTTAGTGATTAGTAGTTTTGGATGGTTGTTAATGATCAGATTTTGGACTTTTTTGCTTCTATTACATGTCTTCTTTCAGACAAGTGGAAAGAAAAGGTCCAAAATACACATTTTAGTGTTTATTTTACTGCACTTTTATCTGTTTGAGTCTGATCTCAACCCATAAAGACGGTGGGTTTGAATCAGAAATCTCCACTTCAGCAGCTTTACACACAACAAACTACAGTTTTATATATATATATATGAAGAGTTTAGATGCAAAAGCCTCTAAATGCCATTTGAAATTTTCTTCTTTAATGATGATTTTTATCAAACTTGTATATTTAAGTTCAGTAATTTCACTTAAATAACAATTAATAGGTAATTATCATTGCCATTTAAGTGAAATTACTGAACTTAAATATACAAGTTTGATAAAAATCATCATTAAAGAAGAAAATTTCAAATGGCATTTAGAGGCTTTTGCATCTGAACTCTTCAAATATAATTATTTTAATGTGATAAATATTTAATAAAGATTGTGTGTTTTGTTATATATATATATATATATATATATATATATATATATATATATATATTAGGGCTGTGCAACAATTAATTGGGATTAATCGCATCCAAAATAAAAGTCTGTGTTTACATAATATATTTGTGTGCGCTGTATATAATTATTTTGTAAATGTATTATATAATATAATATTATATTATATATATATATATATATATATATATGAAGAGTTCAGATGCAAAAGCCTCTAAATGCCATTTGAAATTTTCTTCTTTAATGATGATTTTTATCAAACTTGTATATTTAAGTTCAGTAATTTCACTTCAATAACAATTAATAGGTAATTATCATTGCCATTTAAGTGAAATTACTGAACTTAAATATACAAGTTTGATAAAAATCATCATTAAAGAAGAAAATTTCAAATGGCATTTAGAGGCTTTTGCATCTGAACTCTTCATATATATATATATTACTGTATGACGGTTTTTACACTCTGTTTTGTATAAAAAAAATCTTTCCCTAAAAAATATGGTGATTTTTTTTTTTCTGGCTGTCGACAGTATTTTCTGATTTATGGAATCTAAAAATTTTGAACTTTGCTTTATCAAATGTTCAGATTTCTGTTCTGTGCATTTATGCAAATTAGTGCATATTTAATTTGATAATGGATCATTTGCATATTCGGAATTGTAATACAGAACAATCGTTTTAACGAGTAGGGATTAAATGAAATGGGGAAAGTATGAAGCCATCTAATAGTCAACATTTTTACCCTATTTACTTGCGGTCCCACCCTAAAAATTAGAAATTAAAACTATTATTTGTTATATTTATTGAAATCTCAGATCACGATTAATGGTCACATTAAAGCTCTTTCCAGTTGGATTCAGTCTTTCTCCTTCATCATCGTCGTTCGCTACAAACATTCCCATCTTATGATCGTTCCATTTCCTTTTGAAGCTGCTTCCTGTGGAGTTGCTATGGAAACTTGGACCCTTTGTTTGTCATCGGCGCAACACAAACGCAACATAAAACACCAGCCGAGTGTGAAAAACCCACGCGCTCCACAATCACACAAAACATCGTTAATGAGAGAGGAGAAGTTCAGAGATGACTTCACGGCAGCGTGTGTGTAAATATAGCTGGACTGAAGTCGTCACGTCGCCTACACACAGGAAAACCACTAATCAAACACACACACACACACACACATACTGGTGTTGTGGACCTCTCTGGTGTTGAGGTAGTCCAGGAATGGCACGACCAGGCCTTGACCCAGATAGATCTTCACCAGCGTCATGGCCACCTCTTGTCGACTCTCCACCGTCGTGACCTCTTCCAGGAGGGTCAAGGGTGTGGGATCATCCACCTGACAGCATTGGGACAAATACAGAATTTAATGAGGCCATAATACGCCCTTTTATATAGTCTTCTTGATGTTGTTTTCGGGCTCTCCTAGAACAGGTTTCATGCATTATTCTCCATTGTTGCGGCTCCTCTCTTCCCAGTCTGTCAGTAACGCTCTGGTGTGTGTTTCCCGAAAGCATCGTTAGCGGACTGTGGTCGCAAGATCCGTCGTTATCAGCAGTTCAGCGAGTCTGTGTTTCCCGAAAGCATCGTTCTAACAAACATTCAGTTCAATCTGTATCTTTTATTTACAATACATACAAATGTATTTCATTCTTTTAGTTTGTCAGCGTTGTTTTTGAAGAGTGCGCATGTGTGTACGAGCTCTAGTGCGCAAGAACAAGTCTATGATTGAATCTGGAAATAAAGCAAAATAACTGAGAAATATTCCTCAGATGCCATGTTCGTAATTTATAGTAAAACATCTCGCATTAACTCGATCTCAAACAGAATTCGTTAACAGTAGTTATTACTCCAACACCTGCGTGACGTCAGTGTGCTCTGATTGGTCGGCTGGATCAGTGTGTTGTGATTGGTCGAGTGCTTCGAGTGTGTTTGTGAAATGTCCCGCCTCTTCACATAACCGCCAGTTTAACACACTACTAACTAACTCAACCAGGCCCCTCCCCTTTATTCTGCGCATTAATTAGTATAATGAGGGATTTTGTGACGTGTTCATTCAAATAAAGATTTAATTTATAAAATATTTGCTTTGTTGTGCATTAGAACCACACCAATTATTTAGTCATATTACAAAATAATTTATTGAAGCATGCAGATACTTTACTACGTGAGCAAGCAGCTAGGCTCCTGATTGGTTGACGGGGTGCGAATTGACGCCAAAGTTCAGATTTTCAAGCGACTTTGAGTTTGAGAAAAGCGCTATATAAATTCAAATTATTATTATTTTTCAACTCGGGCGGCAGGCGTGAATTCGTGTCAAACGCGTGAATGCACAAATAGCACTAACTAAATCATTTGCGCGTAGCGTGCCAAGCGCTCGATTTGCGCGAACTTGATGCGCGAACTACGCCTCATTAGCGCCGCAGGAATTTTTTACGCGCGTAACGCGTCTTTGCATTGACTTAACATTGAAATCACTCGCGCCTGACGCGCTATTCATGTCCGGTGTGAACGCACCATTAAACTAATAACTGAAATAAAATAAAATATATAAAAAAACCTTAAACTTATTTTGTTCATTCTAGTTTCCATGGCAACATGTATTTATACTGTAGTTGTATTTAGTCTAACTTGAAGTACTAAAATGACTAAAACAAAAATGTATTTAATTTATTTGTAAAAAAAACTAATAAAATGGCAAAAACACAACTAAACTACTAAAACAAACTAAAAAAAATATCGGAAAACAGAAAATATAAAGAACTAAAATAATAATGCTAAAAAAAAGTTGAATCATTACAAAATCATGAAACTACAAAGTTTAAATTACATACAAATGTCTACATTAAGTCTACATTAATTTGAATCAGTGTTTTGTCATGAATGAATGTTTCCGTAATTAGCCTGTTGCTGAACATTCTAATATAAAATGAAATCAAATTCAATTTATTCTGCTATCTGTTTGCTTCCTCAATTGAAATAGGAAGTAACTTTATTTACTAATTCTTCAGTGGTTTAGAGTTTCATCAGGTCAGTGTTTTGGTTCTCTTAATGGAGAAAAGGTGAAGCACCAGATGATTTTCTTGCAGTTTTAATGTTCTCCAATTACATTAACCCTTTGTTCTATAGGTGGTCAGTTTAACCGGTTCTGAATGTGATGGTACCTCAGATGGCGAGATGACGGCCTCCACCAGCTGCTCGATCAGAGGCTGATAGTACAGAGAAGGAAGAATCCGCTCCTCTGTCAAACGCACCTTCAGACGCAAGGCGCCCAGTTTACCCCTGAAAGAGACATAGAGAGAGAGAGTGTCTGAGTGCTTTTATAATAGACAAAGCATCAAAACCGACCTGTGAGATGCGTGTTTGAGAATTGCTTTTACAACGACAGCCTGCTTAGAGGATTTATACTCTTATAGAGATGTTTTTAACTATGATGGACTTTTACTTAATATGATGATACACTGCAACACAATGATGTTCTTCCTCAGTATTAGAACACATATCTAAAGATTCTTAAAGGAGTAGTTCACTTTAAAAAAAACTTGTCACCCCCCATGTCATCCAAGATGTCCATGTCTTTCTTTCTTCTGTCGAAAGGAAAGTATGTTTTTTGATGAAAACATTCCATATAATGGACTTCAATGGGGACCAAACGGTTCAAGGTCCAAATGAGAGTTTCAGTGCAGCTTCAAAGGGCTTTAAAGGACACCAGACGATGAATCTAGGACCTCATGTCTCGAAAAGTCATGACTCGATAAAAGATTTGTTCATTTTGATAAACGAGTTCAAACTGGAGAGTCATGAACGCGCATCACAGAACAGAGCAAGGCGAGCATTTGAGCTTATAAAACTTAAACTTTGTTATTTATTTTTTAAATGGCCGATCGTTTCGCTTGATGAGACCCTTATTCATCGTCTGGTGTCGTTTAAAGCCCTTTGAACAGTTTGCACTGAAACTGTCTTTTGGACCTTGAACCGTTTGGTCCCCATTGAAGTCCATTATATGGAGAAAATCCTGCCGGGCACTGCACAACTCCTTGTCCAAACTCTTGTTCTATGCAGACTGGACTATTGTAATGCTCTCAGGCCTTCCAGCATCCTGATCCAGAAGCAAGAGTGTCTTTATCGAGCCCTGTCTTCATAAAATCGCACTGGTTGCCAATTGCTTCTCATGTCAAAATCAAGGAAGCAGATCGTCATTAAAACATGAGCAAACACCAAGACAACGATCTCTGAAGCAGCATTACCATCTCAAACACACCTGCTAATGAATGTGACTGCACTGTAAAACACACACACACACACCCTGCATCGTCCTCGGTGTTTCCCAGCGGCAGCAGACGAAACCAGCCCATCAGAGGCGATCTGTGCAAACAGGACAGAGGGATTTCCACCTGTGCAAACCAACACAAACACCTGACACTTAAAAATAATAATCACCCAAAAATAACACATTTTCATCATTATATACTACTGAAACTCGAAAAATTAGAATATGGTGCTAAAGGTCATTTACAGTGTTGGGTAAGTTACTCTAAAAAAGTAATTAATTACTAGTTACTTATTACCTCTTCAACAGTGTAATTAGATTACTGTACTAATTACTCTCTCTAAAAAGTATTTAATTACTTTTAATTACTAATTACTTTCAAAATCCCATTTCAATCTCAACCAGCTGAATAATACAAGGATAGACATGAATCTGTTTTAATTCTTTCAAATAAATACTATAAAATTGCATGAATTATCCTTAAACTGACTAAGGAGAAGGTTCGATTATAAAAACATACTTTTTAACATCAGACAGTATATTTTGATGTTAAACCCACTATTTTTTTATGTCTGATCTCATTACATTTCACACTTTTTTCATATTTTACAATAATTCATACGAATTTGTACGAGTGCGGTCCTACGATTTAGACGCCTCATAAAATGCATACGAATCGCTGTGAGATCGGATTGATCTATACACAGTAGCTATTTACCTCAATTACATCAGAAGTAACTGTAATTAAATTACAGATAAATTAAGAGTAATCCCTTACTTTACATTTTCAAGGGAAAAGTAATTAAATTACAGTAACTAATTACTTAGTAATTAGTTACACCCAACACTGGTCATTTATTTCAGCTTAATTCAACTTAAAAAACTAATATATTACATAGACTCACATAGAATTACATGCAAAGTGAGATATTTTTAAAGCCTTTATTTGTTATAATTTTGATGATTATTTATGGCTAAACCCCAAATTCAAAATTAGAATATTGTGAAACGGTTTTCATATCTGTAAGCCATAATCATCACAATTATAACAAATAAAGGCTTGAAATATCTCACTTTGCATGTAATGAGTCTATATAATATATTAGTTTCACCTTTTAAGTTGAAATACTGAAATAAATGAACTTTTGCACCATATTCTCATTTTTTTGTATGCTAATCATAAGCTTTTGTTTTACACAGGAGAAAGACCGAACAGGATTGGAGTGACAAGACGGTGAGTCTTGGAAACTATCTATACAGTCGCTCTGGAGAAAACAGTGATGTCATCGTTTAATATGCTAACAATTTTTGTATGATGTTTGTAATCTGGACGTGATAAATCAAGATCTAGCTACTGGAGTGCCTCAGGGCTCAGTGCTGGGACCGCTTATTATAGCATATTATATAATGGTGTCAATGCAGGAGATTTAATATTAAATGTTCCCAGCTAAACAAGCCAAAAGCCAAAGGTGACAGTGGCAAAAAAACAAAACTCCATCAGTGACAGGTCAGAGGTCAGATGTCACCTCACCTTTCCCAGAAAGTCGTTCTTGCCCACCATGTCCCAATCCCAGACCTCCACGGTGACGCTTCCACCTTCATCATCCGCACCTTCATCCAAACACAACTCCAGAGTCTCATCCCAGTGCGGGAACCGCGTCTTCTTTATGATCTGGAGAGAACACACTCGTTCGACTGAACTGCACGTTTCAGAGCGAAGCGCGGCACGGTGTTCATTTACACACGAGCAGCTCGTGTTTCCAGTTCTCAGTAAATGAACTGCATCTGCATCCGCTCTGGGTTTGGGTCATTAATAACATGTGTTTGAAAACGCAAGCGTGTATAAACTGTCTGTTTTCTGCTAATATAATATAATAATGGAGACAGAGAGATTGGTGTTGTAATTTTACGGTTGCACTCAAAAATCAAATAATAATTATATTTTTTCTTTTCTTTTTTTACAGTGAAATATTACAATAGTAGTATTTCTTATATTTTTTAATATTTATAGTTTTTATTAATAATAATACTTAGTATTATTTTACAGTCATATTGATATATAAATCCAAAATTGTTGCCAAATAATGCAGCCCTACTAACAAGCACAGCAAAAGACATTAAGTCATAAATATTAGTATTGTAATTTTACAGTTAAACTAAAATTATTGTTTTAATATTTATATTATTGTTTTTTATACTGTTTAATATTTTTATTGAGTAATAATAACCTTAATAATTTTT
This sequence comes from Pimephales promelas, assembly GCF_016745375.1. Next base: position 373,877 of record NW_024121171.1, on the reverse strand, counting down.
AATTATTATTATTATTATTATTATTATTATTTTATAGTTATTGTGCAGCCCTACAAACATAGAACAGCAAACCTGGAGCATATTAAATCTCAATTTTATCATAAAAATCATAATTAATCGCGCAGCTTTAATACTGTATGAGGAGGAGGAGAGTAAAAACTGCAGTTTCTGGAATGAATTGTGAATGTTTTATGCTTCAGTGGAGGAAAAGCTTGTTTTATCTTTAATAGTGAGTTCTGTTCCTCATATACAGTGATCATCAGGTGATTTCAGAAGATGATTGGCGTTTTAATGACGTTTTTTGGTCTGTTTTGCAGCTCGAGGCGCTCTGATGAGTGTATAGATGAAGACTCGTCCTCTCACCGATGTCTCGGCGCTCAGGTTGTTGTAGATGATTCTGGTGAACGGATCAGAGGTACCAGAAATATCACGGGGAGCCAAATCTCTGAAACCAACACAAACACACACTGCAATTAACTTTGTGACCGATTCATGGACGTTTAGGAGAAAATACAACTGAAAACATGTACTTTTGTGCATTCAGCAGATGCTTTACGATAGAGTAACAAATGCAATCGGTCACAGTGCCAACAATATTCATAACATAAAAAATTAGAATATGGTGCAAAAGTTCATTTATTTCAGTAATTCAACTTAAAAGGTGAAACTAATGTATTATATAGACTCATTACATGCAAAGTGAGATATTTCAAGCATTTATTTGTTATAATTGTGATGATTATGGCTTACAGATATGAAAACCTTTTCACAATATTCTAATTTTGAATTTGGGGTCATAATTATCAAAATTATAACAAATAAAGGCTTGAAATATCTCACTTTGCATGTAATGAGTCTATATAATATATAAGTTACACCTTTGAAAGTTGAATTGCTGAAATAAATGAACCTGTACAGCGGCAGGTTTATTAGAAAGCTGGATAGGGAAGAGGGAGAGATGCAGAAAGCGAGGGATGAGAGAAAGGAAAGCTCCTCACCGAGCCTCGATGACGTGACAGTGCAGGACGGTTCTCTGAGCGTCTCTGTGAAGCTCCAGATCCAGATGAATCTCCCCCTGAACCTCCTCGTCTGGATCCACACGGCTCAGGTTCAGCCAGTTATCCAAGCCTGCGGGACCAAAGCACTTTACATTCTCAAAGCACACTATATATATATCTATACTAGTGAACTGAACACAAATTTACTGCCAAAACGTGCCGTTTACAGCCTGAATGCACTGCAGCTGTAGGCCTATCCCACAATGCAATGAAAACATTCCTTTTCCGGTGTGACAAATGTCAACTGTTAATCAGTACCGTCATTGAGATATAATAGTATATAGGTTTTTTATGTTCATAATTAATCTTTATTAGTTAATATTAATTAGGTAATAGTTAATAATTCGTTAATAATATTAAAGTTTTAGAAACTTAGAATCTATCTGTCTATGTATTTTTTTATTCATTCATTTTAATTACAGTTTTAGTTAATATATATAATAATATATGAAGAGTTCAGATGCAAAAGCCTCTAAATGCCATTTGACATTTTCTTCTTTAATGATGATTTTTATTAAACTTGTATATTTAAGTTCAGTAATTTCACTTAAATAACAATTAATAGGTAATTATCATTGCCATTTAAGTGAAATTACTGAACTTAAATATACAAGCTTGATAAAAATGATCATTCTAGAAGAAAATTTCAAATGTCAATAGAGGCTTTTGCATCTGAACTCTTCATATATATATATATATATATATATATATATTTAATTGTATTTCAGTAAACATTTATTTTATCTAATGTACAAAAAAGTTCTTTATGGTTTTAGTTGTCGTTAATAATAGTAACTTGTGAATTTTAACATTTTGATTCATTATTTTATATTGCATTAAAATGTATATTTTGAATTTAGTTTTTTAGTTAAAGTTTTTATAACTTTGTTGTTTTTTAATATATATATTAAATAATATATTTTTATTTAGTTTTTATCAATTGAGTTATTTAAGTACATAAAATTAAAATGTTGCTTTTAACATTTTATTTTAGTTAACATTTACTTTATTTTAAGAAAAGAAAATATATGTTTTTAATGGCTTTAGTTAACTATAATATATTGAATAAAAAACCAAAAATATTTTATATTTAATTAAAATGCTAAATATTTTATTTTGAATAAAAATGACTAAATATTTTATATTAAATTTTAAATAAAAAATATTTTGCATTGAATAAAAAAAATGAAAAATTTGATTTTAAATAAAAAAAGGAAAAATATTTTATATTGAATAAAAAAAATGCAAAATATTTTACATTGAATTAAAAATGCAAAATATTTTATATTGAATAAAAAAATGCAAAATATTTTATATTGAATAAAAAAATGCAAAATATTTTGTATTGAATTAAAAATGCAAAATATTTTATATTGAATATAAAATCCAAAATATTTTGTATTGAATTAAAAATGCAAAATATTTCATCTCATTTGTAATAATTAATGTTTCTGAGATGATAACTGTATGTGAAAGACTTTATGTATTCCACTCACAGAATTAAAACATTTGAACACTACTGTTTGAACATTAATCAATGCATACATGATGCTCTTTTGCATGTTATATAAAAGCAGTGCTCAGAATTCATGAAGTGATTTATTTAAAACAAGGTTCTGCATACCACAAACACATTTTGTCACATTTATGATGTTTAGCAAAAGTCTATGATCAACAGATCAACAGTCTGATAAAAACATTACTCAAAAAGGAGATGACATCACTCGCAGTTCATTTGTCACACTGGAAATGGAAGGTCAAGTCGTGCATTGCATTGTGGGATACAGTGTCTTGGCTGTATTGTGTACATTGCAGCAAACACAGTTATATCGTTGAAGTGTTTACAAACATGCATGCATAAAATTCACATAATCATGCAGAGTATACCAGCATAAAAGCGGTATGTGTGTATATCATTTGTATATCATTTGTATATCATTTGTTTATAGTAGTTTACAGTTACAATAAATCCCTCAGTTTTACAGAGCCCAACGCTTCCCATGATCCTGTGGGTGAGGGGTGAGTCAGGCATGACAGGCTGCGTGATTCATGCAGGGCAAGTGCATGCTGGGAAGACATGAAACCCACTGTGGGGTGGCGTGGTCGCTAATACATCATGTGTGTGCCTATAATAACCACACACTCCTCCGTTCCAGCTGAGAACAGCACTGAGGGCATTCATCTAAACCCCGCACTCGCTCTCGTAGTTCATGCTTTATTTTTCAGTAAGATTGAGTCAAATTATTTCCAATGAAAAAACTAAAATAACACTGATCTGAATGCATGACTTTAAATGTGCATCATTCAGTCACTTCCTGTGGTTTTCTTTACATTTAGATGCTTGTGGGTCTTCACTTCCCTTCTCTCTTCAAGAATTTGGTTATGCAAAAATCATATTTTTAGAAATGACAGCTGCTTCTGAACTCTTAAGAAGAATATCTCAGTGTTGTATAATATCTCAAGTTTAAAATGGTTTTTTTTTTTTAAAGAAATGAGAAGTGAGATGCATTTTATTTTGTATGTGTGGAGGATGAATGCAAATCAGTTTTAGGAAACGTGTAACCAGCGCTCTGAACAATCATAAAGCTAGCACAAAATAACAACAAATCATTTTTTATCTGAATATATTTAATAAGGCATGGCATCCCTTTTTAAATAAAGTTCTGGCTGATTTTATAGACCCCTTTTATGTATATATAATTTTAAATAATATATTTATAAATAATAAATAGATAATAAATACATATATTGAAATTAAAATAAAATGAGCATTAAAAATAAAAACTATATATATGTTTAATTTTTTTTAATTTATATTACTATTTTTTTTTTCAAATAGTCTTTTAATATGACAGCTGTTCTATTATTATTTTTTTTTAATGTGTAAGGCATGGCATCCCTTTTTAAATAAAGTTCTGGCTGATTTTATAGACCCCTTTTATGTATATATAATTTTAAATAATATATTTATAAATAATAAATAGATAATAAATACATATATTGAAATTAAAATAAAATGAGCATTAAAAATAAAAACTATATATATGTTTATTTTTTTTTAATTTATATTACTATTTTTTTTTCAAATAGTCTTTTAATATATGTTTTCTATTTTTTTGTATTTATATTATTATTTTTTTTAATGTGTAAGGCATGGCATCCCTTTTTAAATAAAGTTCTGGTTGATTTTATAGACCCCTTTTATGTATATATAATTTTAAATAATATATTTATAAATAATAAATAGATAATAAATACATATATTGAAATTAAAATAAAATGAGCATTAAAAATAAAAACTATATATATGTTTATTTTTTTAATTATATATTACTATTTTTTTTCAAATAGTCTTTTAATATATATGTTTTTTATTTTTTTTGTATTTATATTATTATTTTTTTAATGTGTTATTCTGTTGTCATATTTCTTAATTGCTGGGCTTTATGTGTTTAGATTTTGTGAATGTGAATGCTTGTCCTCTCTTGCATCATCGCTTACCTTTGTGTTGAGCGGTGATCGCATCTTTACTCAGAGAGATTTTACCGATGACATCATCGTGACTGTGGCGTGAAACACAACATGAGGTGTGTATTAATGATCTGACGTTTTCCATATTTTAGTAAACCACCATCATGATCATCAATCAGCTCTTCAGACTCACAGACAGACATAATGAACCGTAAATAGACAGACAGATAAAAAGGGTTCAATGCGGTTCTGTTATATAGAACGCTTTATGCCAAAAAGGAGAAATGTCTTAAAGGGCCCCTATTATGTATTTTTGAAAATGCCCTTTCATGTAGTGTAACACAGCTCTAAGTGAATGAAAACATCCTGCAAAGTTGTAAATCTGAAAGTGCACAGTATATTACTGTATGAGGAAATGAAACGTCTTTTTGATCTTTGATGCATGTAAACCTGTTGACTCCAAAACTTTAAAATAGCATAAATGATTGCTTAATACTTTCACGTTTAGTGGGTTCTAGTGATAAAGCGTATTGATGAGCTGCGTAATTCATCAAAAAGAGAAGTAAACTATTAAAATTATTTAATTAAAACTAAATCCATCAAATGATCCCATGACGGGAACCAATGAAATGTTCTATATATGAAGCGCCTGACGGAACCTTTTAAGGTTCCATTTAGAAATTTTCTTCTAAGAGTAATACAATGTAACACTCTTCAAATCAAGGTTCCACAAGTGATGCCAAAGAACCATTTTTTGTTCCCCAAAGAACCTTTCAGTGAACAGATCTTAAAAGAACCATTTTAACTACCTTTTTCCACTATAAAAGCCTTCTGTGCAATGGAAATATTCCACTGATGTTAAAGGATTAGTTAATTTAATTTACTCGCCCCCATGTCATCCAAGATGTCCACGTCTTTCTTTCTTCAGTTAAAAAGAAATTAAGGTTTTTGATGAAAACATTCCAGGATTTTCTCCATATAATGGACTTCAATGGGGTCCAAACGGTTCAAGGTCCAAATGAGAGTTTCAGTGCAAACTGTTCAAAGGGCTTTAAACGACACCAGACGATAAATAAGGGTCTTATCAAGCGAAACAATCGCTCATTTAAAAATTAAATAAAAAACTTTAAGTTTTATAAGCTCAAATGCTCGCCTTGCTCTGTTCTGTGATGCGCGTTTGTGACTCTCATGAATCTTTTTTTGAGTCATTTGATTCATATCGTTCGTTGAATTAACCAAATGACTCGTAAAAAGATTCTTTCATTTTAGATAAGACCCTTATTCATCATCTGGTGTCGTTTAAAGCCCTTTGAAGCTGCACTGAAACTCTCATTTGGTCCCCATTGAAGTCCATTATATGGAGAAAATCCTGGAATGTTTTCATCAAAAACCTTAATTTGTTTTCGACTGAAGAAAGAAAGACATGGACATCTTGGATGACATGGGGGCGAGTAAATTATCAGCAAACGTTTAAAAAAAAAAAAAAAAGTGAACTACTCCTTTAACGATTCTTTAACCATCAATGCCAATAATTAAATAACCATTATTAATAAGAGTGAATGCATCACTGCAAAACATGATGTTCTTCCTCAGTGTTTCAGTCCGGTTTTCCAGCACAAATATCTAAACATTTTTAACTCAAGAGACTCACTGACAGATATTTGTTCTTGTTTAAGCATAAACTTGACACATCTTCAGTAATTTCGCTTCTCCAGTAAATAAATGTTTGGAAATTTGTGCTGAAAAACCAGACAGAAACACGTCATTTCTGTGCTGTGAGAACTGAACAGACCCGAGCTGTGGTGGTCACCGACTGTCATCACACCATCTGTGTGTTTGTGCGTTCACATGTTCTGCCGTGATTGTGAGTGTGTGTTCATGTGTGTTAGTGGGCAAACGGGTCTCGACAACACAAACAAGAGCAGAACAGTCCGTCAGATGCTCATTTACTCATCTAACTTCATGCATTCTGGACACACACACATGAGCTCTTACACCCGTGACATCACGGCACATTCGTTACCTAATAGTGTCTTCATCCATGACATAAAAGGTCAGTGTATGGAAGCCCGTTGGCAGGTGAAGGGTGTATTCTTCCCCCCAGAAAGGATTCAAGTTCTTCCAGACGGTCGCCGTTCTGGACGGGACACAGAAAACACACAAGTTTAATACATGTACCAGAGCCTGAATTACAATCTGCCTGGATACAGAGAACAATTTAAATGGCCGTGAGTGACGACGGTGGAAAACAATCAATCAATTCACCCAATTTCTCAAAGGGAGGCCTGAGCATTTCCATTTCAAAAGACATTTTTTAAATATGCACCACACACACACACACACCAGGTGTTCAGGAAACTCTTACAATACAGCATGTGAAAGCGACGCAACACACAATCTCACGCGCAATCGCTTTTTTTGTTGTTGTTGCAATTATTTAGTTCTCCGTGGCAACCGGCTGATGATGCAAAGTGCATTAATGCTTCCATCATTTGCATTAGTGTCCGACCGTGGCCGATCAATTAGATCAATAACAACACCATGATCGCCGCAATCAATGAAGGATTATGATGATTAATCCATCATGCAAAATATTGACAGATCGATATGAGATGCGGCTTATATACACTTTCACTGTATAAATGACGACTAACCTCACATCTATATGTCTATATAAAAAGCACTTGGTGTGTTTTAACCTGGCAGTGTGTGTATATATATATATATTTATATATATATATGAAGAGTTCAGATGCAAAAGCCTCTAAGTGCCATTTGAAATTTTCTTCTAGAATGGCCATTTTTATCAAGCTTGTATATTTAAGTTCAGTGATTTCACTTAAATGGAAATGATAATTACCTATTAATTGTTATTTAAGTGAAATTACTGAACTTAAATATACAAGCTTGATAAAAATGGCCATTCTAGAAGAAAATTTCAAATGGCATTTAGAGGCTTTTGCATCTGAACTCTTCATATATACACTGCCAGGTTAAAACACACCAAGTGCTGTTTTATATAATATAGGGTCTAAAGTGATGGGCTTGTGACTCTCCTGAATCTTTTTTTCGAGTAATTTGGTTCATTTCGTTTGTTGAATTAAACAATTGACTCAAAAAAAGATTCGTTCATTTTAGATAAGACTCTTATTTATCGTCTGGTGTCGTTTAAAGCCCTTTGAAGCTGCACTGAAACTCTCATTTGGACCTTGAACCATTTGGTCCCCATTGAAGTCCATTATATGGAGAAAATCCTGGAATGTTTTCATCAAAAACCTTCATTTCTTTTCGACTGAAGAAAGAAAGACATGGACATCTTGGATGACATGGGGGTGAGTAAATTATAAGTTTTTTTTTTTTTTTTAAATGAACTACTAATTTAATATTTAAAAACGGTGGAGTATCCCTTTAAAGATTCGTGGCGATAGCCCGTCAACTGTCCCGAGCGTCGTTCATGCACTGTAAACCCTAACGGTCAAAATAATTAATTGCTTTGAGTAGGACAAACTTAAATTCAACTAATTAGTTCAGTCAAATTAATTTTTATGAGTTCACAGAACTGATATATTTTAAGTTAGCATTTACTACGTCAGCAGATTAGCTTTTAAAGCTAACTAAGTTTGTACTATTAAAAGTGTTTTCTGCCAACTTATTCGGGTTTACAGTGTACTTCATAGATTTAAGTTATAATAACTCATTAGTACTATTAACTTTATTTACCCAGGTTATCTTAACAATAAGTTATTGAGTTACTTGAAAACAAATCAAATATTTTTTTATGCTTAAATTGTTTGAGTTAATAAACTTAAATGATTTAAGGCAATCGGTTTCCTCAAACGGTTTGAGTTGAACTAACTCATCAGGTTTTACAGTGTGTTTGTTCACATTCATTGCTAGAATTCATAACAGTTTTACTGGCCAACTGGCGAGTGACACCGTTTCACATACTAACCAACACCGAATTTTACATGCATTTGCATTTTAAGCCCCTGTATATATGTGTGTATGTGTGCGAGTGTACAGTATATATATGTACATTTTTGCAGTCAAACCAAAAATAATTCAGACACCAATTTTTTTACTATTTAATTTATGTAAGTGAGGATAGCAAAATAAAGTAAACTGAATAAAGTAATATAAACAAAATAAAGCAAAAATTCTTCATACAGTGACTAGTAAAATGAAAAAAAAAAAAAAAAAAAATGTGGGGCCAAAAATGAGCTGATCATGTTTTGCTTAAGTGTGTTTTCTGTAATTGCTAATGCTCTTTTTAAACACACACTGAACAACATGAAGCATTGCTTAGTAATAGGTTGAGCTAAACTGGTATTATCTAATTGTGTAGTTCAATTTAACAGCTGACTGATATTCAAAATAATTCATGTGTGAGAGTCCAACAGAAGGACGGACAAACCAGTCAAATATCATATGATTTAAAGTAAAATGTCATATTTTATTACTATACCATTTTCTAACAAATAAACTGTGATAATTTGAGAAATGTTGAAGGTGTCTGAATACATTTAGGTTTGACTGTATACACACACACACACAAACTTATATATATATATGTCGCCTTGCTTTTGGCTTGCTTTGGGCTTGCTCAGTTGGGATTATTTAGTGTTTAGCAATGTTGTTGATCCTGTGTTGTGCTACTTTCATGTTATCAGTGTGAAGCTGCTTTGATACAATCTGTATTGTGAAAACAAGCGCTATATAAATAAATGTGACTTGACTTGACTTGATATATATGAAGAGTTCAGATGCAAAAGCCTCTAAATGCCATTTGAAATTTTCTTCTTTGATGATGATTTTTATCAAACTTGTATATTTAAGTTCAGTAATTTTACTTAAATAACAATTAATTGGTAATTATCATTTCCATTTAAGTGAAATTACTGAACTTAAATATGCAAGTTTGATAAAAAAAAATCATCATTAAAGAAGAAAATTTCAAATGGCATTTAGTGGCTTTTGCATCTGAACTCTTCATATATATATATATACACACACACACACACACACACAGGTAAGAATATAAATCTCACCTGGCCACGACCTCATTGTCAACTTTGACGATGCAGTATGGATCACTGGTTCCAGAACTGGACACAAACACACACACACCACCATCATCATCATCATCATCCTCATCATGTCAACAGCATTATGACTCCAGATCAGACACTCGAGATCATAATCTGATCAAACATCACCTTAAAGACAAGCTGAGTTGTTTTACTTGAACTTACACATCTTTTGCAGGCAGATTTCGTCCCTCGACGATGCGAAAGTACAGAGAAGTGTTTGTGGCCATGATCGCAGGAGCTTCATGTCACTGAAGATCTGCAGGTCTGCTGGGTTAGAGCTCAAACAATGAGCAATTCATCAAATAAGAGCTGCTAATTAAATGATAACGATACTAAAAGAAAAAAGAAAACCCTTCTATCTTCGTTAGAATACCTAAATCATGATGCTCAGGTAATGATTTGTTCAGATCCACACTGACTGGAGTGGCTTCATCTGTCCAATCCATCCACGCGTAAATCCATATTCGTGTCATTCATCTTGAACCCACCAGTTTATGCATTTTCTGAAGTCATCATATTATCTCCATGCATTAGTCTCGATGTAACAGCGCGCGAGTCGTGATGCTTCTGACTCTGTTCTCGGATGATGATGATGATGATGATGAGATGATGAGGAGACTTCGGTGATGCTGATGAGAAACCGAGTGAACAGCGACATCTGCTGGTGAGCGCCGCACAGCGCAACGACACGCTAATTAAAACATCACATATCAAATAATTATTAAATTAAAACATTTAGAACGGCGATTTAAAACAATAGTAAGAGGGGAAAAACTTGGGAAACGTGTTTTGAGAAAGAAAAGGAAAATGATGAATGCAATGAAACGAGTAACCTGCAATAAGAAATTATTATTATTATTATATAGACATGGATTACAAAAAAGTATTGTTATTTTGTATCGATGTCTATGTTTTAAAATAGCGAATTATTATTTTAAACTCGAAGGCATGTGAAAGGGCAGCCCTGCGTGCTGAAGGACCCCAGGACGCCGCTGATGCGCATGCGCTAAACTCTTCATTTCAAAACAATCATCATCACTTGCATCTCAAGATTGTCTTTGTATTTAAACTCAACACACCTTTAAAATTCATCTTTTCGTCTCTGGGACTTGAAACATAAAGCGAGTAAGTGTTTCAGTTTGATCTATTTTAGTAATACGATGATGCAGTCGAGTCGGAAAAGAAACAAACGGTGAATAAGGAATTCATACCGATTTCATATTTTGTATTTGCAGTCAGTAACGTTACATAATGCAAAATTATGTTCGATTATCCTCCTTATTGCATCGCTTAAGACTTCATATCCAATTTCTATTACTTTCTTGGCATATTTTGGTAATATATAATTATTTAGATGTTAATCTTTCTTTTATTTGCTACATTAAATAAATACATTCAATCACACTAATTATAATTTAAGTCTTAAATAAATTACAGTTAACAGTTTATAGTTGCCAAGTTACTTAATAAAACTAAGACCAGTGTTATTGTCATTTTATTTATATAGCCAACTACAATTATAAGTACATTTATTATTTTCCATTAGATTTTCATTTTATTTATTTTTAGTGTAAGTTTAAGGCATTTTTTATGTGCAGTTGTTAATTTTACTAGGTTCTTAAATTGTGATGTGATTTATTTTTTTAAATCTAGACTTTTATTTAGTTTTAGCTTCATTTCAGGCAGCGAAAAAGATAACAAAACTGAGTACATGCATGCATATTTTTAGTACATACAGTCCATAACGCACAAATCTGTACATACGTTTTCTGCTCTTTTCTTTCTTAGTCCTTTTTAAATGTTATTCATATTCATTTCATATATACGGTATATGTATGTATGTTTGTACTCAGATTTTCTGAAAAGACAAATAATTCCTTGAGAGTTTTCTATTTGCGAATGAAGCTGGTTTAAATAAGCTAATTGCTTCTGCCTGCTCCTTCTCAAACAAATTTTTATTTTTACTCTTTTTTTTTTTTTACGTTGTTTTGGTATTACGATTATTTACATATGAAGAGTTCAGATGCAAAAGCCTCTAAATGCCATTTGACACACATTTTCTTCTTTAATGATGATTTTTATCAAACTTGTATATTTAAGTTCAGTAATTTCACTTAAATGGCAATGATAATTACCTATTATTTAAGTGAAATTACTGAACTTAAATATACAAGTTTGATAAAAATCATCATTAAAGAAGAAAATTTCAAATGGCATTTAGAGGCTTTTGCATCTGAACTCTTCATATACATATTTATTTTTTGGTGGTTGTGTTTTATTTTGTGGTTTTAATTATTGTTTTGTTGTTGTGTATCTATGTTGATTGTTTGAGACAAGAAAGAAAGAAAGAAAGCTCATTCTGATTCTAAGTGAGACTCATCCCATCAGGTGTATTGTTTTATAATGAGCTCTTTTCTCCTTTCCATAATAAGGGTTGAATGTGTAATGGACACATACTGCAGTGATGATCAGTCTGATGCTGCCAGACAACAAGAGAGACACTATTACCTGCTGTCAGAGCTGCAGGCGCTCGTGAAGGACCTGCCCAGGTACAGACACCACATCACACCCCTTCAACAAATCTATAAATATATAATATGTATCGCTCATTTGGCCGACTATACACTTTCTACCATGTCTGCTAGGGGTGGTTAATCTGTCTGATTTCCCGATTCGATTCGATTACGATTATTGAAGTCCCTATTCGATTACAGTCGATTTTCGATTATTAACGATTCTCAATTACCGATTATTGATTTTCCATTTCACAACAGTAAACGAAAATACACTAGACCAACATATGATTATATTAGCAGCAGCAACATTTTGGTATTAATTGCACTTTTTATTTGTTTGATATTCATTGAAAATATAATGATGGTTAGTGAGGACATGCAAACATGCTTGTTATCTACTAGGCAACTCATTATCTTTACATTTATTAACTTTAATTTTTTTTTCAAAAGCAATTTTGTTGCATTATAATGCAAATGCACCTGGTTCTATTAATTGACAGCATTAAAATGTATTTTGTGATTTCCTTCAATTGAAAATATTTGAAGCAAGTTTGGGGGACTTGAAGGGCATCCGATTCAGAGAATCACCTAGAAATTCAAAAGAACAGCATTTATCTGAAATAGAAAGCTTTTGTAACATTAAACAATACTGTTCAAATGTTTGGAGTCGGTAAGAATTTTTATTTAATTTTTTGGGCAAAAGAAAAAAGAAATCTATACTTTTATTCATCAAGGATAAATTAAGTTGATCAAAAGTTAAAGTACAAGACATTTATAATGTTACAAATCGATTATCTGAATCTTTTGTGTGTGACTATAAATAATTTGCTTTAAAAGTACAAATTAATGACCCATAAAGAATTAATGCACAATATATTTTATTAACATTACAAAGAACGACCAGGAAAATAAATGTGTGCTTGAACTAGGAGCATACTTGTAGTAAATAAATAATATAACGACTGGTGCAGCCGAGTGTTTTTCCTCCTCTGGCTGGAAAGGTGTCATATGGCTTATCATATTTGTCGTGTTTCCGTCGTTGGTTTTATTCCACAAAGCGTACAACTAGTGCGGCTCTTGTCCAGCTCCTTTCCCCCTTCAACTTCAGAAGCCAAAATATTTCCACACGTCAGCTTTTAACCTAACAAGGAAAGTGTTTGGATCTCGCGTTCCATCTCATCTCTGTTATGTGCACGCCACAGACGGTCCCGCCACTGCACTTCCGCGCTTCAGAGTTCCGTCTTTCGCGTTCCGTCAATATTACGTTATTATAAATACATATCAAAAAATTTTTTTTTTTGAAATCGATTTTTTGACATTTGTGAATCGATTCAGGATCGTCCACGTCCGCATCGCGATGCATCGAGAATCGATTTTTTCCCCACCCCTAATGTCTGCTAATGTGAGTGGAGTAATAAGTGTGTTTGTTTCAGCTCGTTTCAGCAGCGTCTGTCGTACACTACACTCAGTGATCTGGCTCAAGCGCTCATCGACGGGACGGTGTATGAAATAGTGCAAGGCCTGCTGGACATTCAACACCTGACGGAGAAAAACCTCTATAACCAGAGACAGAAACTACACAGCGAACACAGAGGTGTGTGTGTACGAGTGTTTCAGGCCATACTCAAAACAAGGAGTGTTCGATTTGTGTGTCTCTCTGTTTCAGCACTCAAGCAGGATTTGGTTCGGAAACACAAACAGGCTCTGCAAACGTGCAAGTCTCATAATTTGGCCGTTTTGAAAACCAATCAGCGAGCCGAAAATGAGGTAAGATGGACCGCTGGTGTGTTTTCATGCAAACACTGCCTGACTGTCACCGTTTCAGGCTCTCGATCAGCGAGTGAAAGAAGAGCAGAGGATGATGGATGAGAAGATCGTGGCTGAAATGGATCAGAAGGTTCTGGATCAACAGAACACGCTGGAGAAAGCGGGCGTATCGGGTTTCTACATCACCACCAACCCGCAGGTCAATCTCTTCATAACTAACAAAAACATGTTCTAGGAACGTTTTGCTAATGTTCTTAAACATGAACATTCAAAGCATCTTGTTTTATAAAAGTCTTGGTTATGTGAACGTTAAAGTCCCTGTAAAGGGAATTGTTTAAAAAAAAATTCTAAACGCATTATAAATGTGTTGCTAAACACCGCTTCAGTTTAGCTAACTTATGAGCAAGAAAGCTAATGTTCTTGTCTAGCCATGGGTGTTGCACTTTCTTTTTTTAATAATTAAAACACACAGGTAGGCGTAGTATAGGAGATATATCCAGCTGCAGACCTGCAGCACCACCAGTTTCAGAACCGGAAGTGAGGGAGAGGCGAAATTATTATTATTGCGTTATAGTTATTTTAGCAAGAATGTAAGGACAAAACGGGCCTGAGAGTGAGTTAAATTTATACAAGATTGTTGTGATAAAACAGGCCTAGCTTGGGTTGAATTGGTCATTTTGTATAGATTTTTAACAAAACAATGCTGAATTTTCTCTCTCTTTTTTTTTAGATTTTGACATTATTATTTTACACGAAAAATGCATGCTGCACATGCTCTTGTGAAATAAAGTATATTTTATAAAAAATACCCATGCGTTTTTTTTTTTATTAAACAATCAAAATCATCTTACAAATACATATCTTCAATATCAAAACAATTTAAGATTTTTGTAAACACAATAAATAAATAGAACATAAAATATCACAGAGGTCTAATGAGTTATCAAATTGTGCATCATTTTGAAAACCTCCAATGCTTGTCTTGTTTTATATCTTTCAAAGCAAATTTAACTCCTTCATAAAAAACAAAGGTCTTACTCTTGCTTAGCTTAAATTATTAAACTGTTATACATTAAAATATCCATAAGTTTCAAGTATTATTTTTTCACTATCATGATCAGGAAGTAACTCATAATACAATGAAACGAATAACTGAAACTATATACAATTATATTACACAAAATCAATGTTTTAAAATGCTTATTGTACTGTAATGTAGTATCATAACATGCATACATAGAGAGTAGGACGTTTCATGTTCAATAAAAGCTGTTTTCATGTGTAAAATACCCTCTAAATTACGTTAGGTGGCGTTAGGTTTCAAACCTAAGCTCCGCCCCTCACTTACAGCCCTGGCGCTGGTGTTGGTTAGAACGTAACTCCGCCCCTTACTTCTGGTTCTGGCGCTGGGGTTCTGAAACTGGTGTGCTGCGGGTCTGCAGCTGGATACTATTGTAGTATAGAGTGCCGAAGTTACGACGTCACTCTGTAGGCCACAACGCGGAAGTGAGTTAGCATTTTAGCACTCCCGCTTCCCTCGCTCTAAAGTCTATGGGATTTTTCCTAAATTGCCTGAAATAAGGTCTGTGGTGAACAAAGCCTCTAAATATTTTCACGTTTTGATCTATGACATAGAACACACAGCTATAACCTGCGTGTGTTTTTTTTTTTTTTTTTTTTTTTACTTTATATAGGCTTGAATAGGCTTTATATAGGCAAAATAAAAAAATATAAAAAAATTTATATAGGCAAAATGTACACATTTTGGATTAACTTGTAAAGATTATCTTGATAGACAAAACGTGTAAGGGTCACAACTCTTTGTGGATCATGGATCTTATTTTTTGTGATTTTCCAAAAGTCTGTGGGGAAAATGCATTGCTTTTCGATGGGAACCCATGCGCCGCTAGCTTCCGAGTGGTCCTACAAAGTGACGTCATCACTCTATAACAGCTAACTAGATGTTTGTTTTGATATAATAAACGACTAGCTGTTGCTATGGTTACTCACAGCTGTCGTAGCCAGCGCATTTATTTATTATTTTGGAACGGTAAACGGTCAGTTTTACCAGAACTCCTTTACTAGGTGTCCTCTAGCACTTTTTAATGGACACCCTGCAGCCAATCAGAATCGAGTATTCACCCAGACCATGCTATAATTATAGTTAAAAATCGAGAAAATGAGTGGGGTTTTTACTTCCGGTGTTCTGTCGATTTTTGCTGCCTTGTCGAAAAATGCTACCATAACGCGAATTGATCACAGAATGCCGGATGAAATACAATTATAATACAATTCTAAGTTATGAGTAGCTACTGTATACTGTAGACTACTGTTTTTATTTTTAAAACGGTGCGAAAGTAAAAATTATCTTTGACTTGTCAAAGTACACCTTTCCTCATAGTAACTGAAACTTTCAGTTATTCTTTTTCAGCTGGCTAACCGTACAAATATTTATATGGTAGTAAGCATTTTTTAAAGGGAAATTATACATTATAACAGGAAAATGTACCTTTTGTAAAAAAAAAAAAAAAAAAAACTGTGAGTCTGCACATGTGCATAACCGGTAAGTAGCAAATCTCGATGAATCATCAGAATACCGGAACCGACTGTTTGCGCTCTATGAGTGTTTGTGTTCTTAACTTGGAGAGAACCTTGATTCGAGAACGTTGTGAGAACGTTCTGCATCTTTTCTCTTTCATTGTTCCCAATAAGCCGGTGTTGTGTGTCACAGGAGGTGATGATGCAGATGAATCTGCTGGAGCTGGTCCTGAAGCTGCAGCAGAAAGAGACTGTTTCTGGATCTCTGCCCTGAGACCCTCGCCTGCCTGATCTCCGATGGTGTGGAAAGCTGAATGATTACAGTAGGACGTCAGACCTTCAAAAGTGTTGGAGTCTCTTTTTGTTGACATTCATGTGGTGATGATGAAAGGTCATGACCCTGGACAAGACTGAAAAAGTGCCCACATGAACTTTCCTTTTGACATTAAATATTGTTTTTTAGATTCTGATTGTTATGATTTGTGTTCTATGTTAAGCAACTGTATTATAAAAATGAAAACTGACAGTGTGTTTGTTTGATTTATTTATTTTTCAACAGGATTTGCGTTATTAAATCAGATCAAGCTTGACCGTCTGCTTTGCATTATTGAAAAAGTGTTTATTGATTTTAGGCAATGAGATGATGCCGTTTTATCATTCATCTTTTATTGACTGTACTCTTATGATTTATGACTTCTGTTTTCTTGTGTTTTTCACCAGAGAAAATCAGGGTTTTATAGTAGTTTTCCATTCAGAGCACAGCCAACACAGGGATACGGACATCAAGATCTCACGATCACATTATCTCAGGTACTGTTGTGGGATTTTACTATAAATGACCTTCAGAAGAAGCTTCTGGAAGGCAGACTTATGAAAATAAATGATATGTACTACTGTAGTTTGCTGCTGGTTATTGTGGGGATTTTCTCCAGAGCCCGTAAATTGTTCTACAACAATATCCGTCTTTACTGAGAAGCTTCTGCTGAAATTGATCGCTTAAGCAGAAATCAACACTTTCAGCATTAAGAAACCCACCTAGACCTCGCAAACACAACTGAAGCACAGCAAGAGAAACTAGCAGAACAAGAGCAGATGATCCGGGAGAACAACTCAGAGGATTCAGGAGACTTTAAGGAGGTACATTTAAATTAATTTTCAATATTTTCTTTTTTTTATTTTGTTTAACAACTAAAACTAAAATTAAAAAATAAATTATATAGACATTAAAAAAACGAATAAAATGAACAAAATCTTTAACTAAAATTAAAATGAAAATAATATATATTATATACACACACAAAATTAAAAAAACTAACAAAAATTAAAACAGAAAAAATATATATACACATACCTACATATATATATATTTATTAAGGCTGTCAAATGATTAATCGTGATTAATCACATCCAAAATAAAAGTTTTTGTTTACATAATATATGTGGGTGCACTGTGTATAATTTTATATATATATATATATATAAATACACACACATGCTTGTATATATTAAAGAAATATTTTCATGTATATATATCTATCTATACATGTATATAGATTTATATATAATTTATATTATATATAAATATTTTATATATAAATAATATATTTTTAAATATACATGCATGTGTGTGTATTTATATATATATATATATATATATATATACAAAATAAGTATACAAAGTGCACCCACATATATTATATAAACAAAAACTTTTTTATTTTGGATGTGATTAATCACGATTAATCATTTGACAGCCCTAATATTTATCATTTATAATTATATATATATATATAATTTACTACAGTCAACTATTTATATATATATATACCGCTACAGTTTTATTTTTACATGCAAATAAAAATAAAGTGCTCAGAAAAACAAAAAGCTGACATAAAAAGCATGCATATTCAGTTATTAATATTGTGTTGGTTCTCTGTTGTTTTTGCATGTTGTTTATAATATTTGAATAAAGGCTGAAGATGTCTCTTCTGGCCACTGCTAAATATAACTATAATAGTATTAAGAATAACACTGATTAACTTTAGATGGCAGTGTTTGTCGAATCTGCGGCGAGTTTGAGACATTGAGACGTGTTTTGAAACTCTAGAGGAGATAAAAGTGTGATTACTCTGAGACTTTCCATGTGTTCTCTGTTTAATCTCAGAGATTTCGTCTGTGGTCTTTGTTCTCTGAGAGACGTGTGACCCTGACCTAGCTAAATGTCCGAATGCGTTTCCCGATATATTCTGTCCTCTGAGTGTTCGGGATTGTTTTATGTTTGGCTGTATGAAAGTCCACCCGCTGAAGGAAATCACCAAGCTGTCAGATCTTAAAAGGTCAGAAGGTCCATAAAACACTTCAAATCTGTCAACTTCTCTGCAGCTCTGACTTGTACATGCACTGTTAAAATCTTTTGTGATCGGAGCATTTAGGGCTGTTTGTGAGCTTTATAACCTTTTATTGCAAGAAGTAAAAGGAGTGAAAATTCAGCTCTTGTTTCTTCAGAAAATGTTAAAATCATGTTTTTATTTTATTGCGAAATGTGTTTGCTGAAATGAACAATTAACAACACAGACCAAGAGTAACAGCTAAATAAGAAACAGGATGTGATGTTGATGTAAATAAATCTCTTCTGCTCACCGAGGCTGCATTTTTTTGATCAAAAATACATTAAAAATAGTGAAATATTATTATAATGTAAATCATCTGTTTTCTATGTGAATATATAGTAAAGTGTAATTTATTCCTGTGATTTTCAGCATTATTACTCCAGTCTTCAGTGTCACATGATCCTTCAGAAATCACTCTAATATGAGGATCTGATGCTCAAGACACATTTATGATTATCATCAATGTTGAAAACCGTTCATATTTTTGTTAAAACTGACACGTTTTATTTTTCAGGATTCTCAACAAAGACCTCGAGTAAAAATGAGATGTTCCAGCTAGTCGTGGACGGCTGATGTTCCTCGTGTTTCGCTGAGCTTCAGAAACAGGTGGGGTGAGAACTAACACACGTCACACTGTAGTTCAGCCCTCAGAAACGTGTCATCAACACACACACACACACACACACACACACACACACACACACACACACACACACACACACACACACACACACACACACACACACACACACAGGAAGCAGCAGCTCCTCACTTCCTGTGGCTGGACACACAGTACAGATGTTGGAGAACAGAGTTTCGGGGATTTTCTGTACGGTATAGGCGTGTATTTGAAGAGATAATATTGGCCTCTGACTGTGTGTGTGTGTGTGTGTGTGTGTGTGTGTGTGTGTGTGTGCCTGGTAAACTCTACATTATGAGGACGAAATGTCCCTAAAAAGATGGCAAAGTCTGAAATATTTATACTTCTGGGGATTTTTTTTGGGCCTCATGAGTAATAAATCAAACTAAGTGATGGTTTTTGAAGAAGTAAAAATGCAGTGTGTGTGTGTGTGTGTTCTGTACTCTTGCATTTGCAGCATTGTGCCATTAGGAGGCAGAGCAGATCAACAGATGAGTTTCAACACTTAGTAAAACACACACAAGGAATAGAATAGAGTGCTTCTGCTTTTATTGATTACAGTACGACTCTCATATATATATAGTGTGAATATAATATAATAAATTGAACAATAATATAAATAAAGATTGTAGTGATATATTACCAAATACTTGTTATATTTTAAAATGTAATGGATGGATAATAGATGGATGGATGGATGGATGGATGGACGGATAGATAGATGGACGGATAGATAGATAGATAGATGGATAGATAGACGGATGGATAGATAGATGGATGGATAGATAGATGGACGGATAGATAGATAGATAGATAGATAGATAGATAGATAGATAGATAGATAGATAGATAGATAGATAGATAGATAGATAGATAGATAGATAGATAGATAGATAGATGGACGGATAGATAGATGGACGGATAGATAGATAGATAGATAGATAGATAGATAGATAGATGGATAGATGGACGGATAGATAGATAGATAGATAGATAGATAGATAGATAGATAGATAGATAGATAGATAGATAGATAGATAGATAGATAGATAGATAGATAGATAGATAGATGGACGGATGGATGGATGGATGGATGGATAGACGGATGGATGGATGGATGGATGGATGGATGGATGGATGGATGGATGGATGGATGGATGGATAGATAGATAGATAGATAGATAGATAGATAGATAGATAGATAGATAGATAGATAGATAGATAGATAGATAGATAGATAGATAGATAGACGGGACGGATGGATGGATGGATGGATAGATAGATAGATAGATAGATAGATAGATAGATAGATAGATAGATAGATAGATGGATGGATGGATGGATGGATGGACGGACGGACGGACGGACGATAGATAGATAGATAGATAGATAGATAGATAGATAGATAGATAGATAGATAGATAGATAGATAGATAGATAGATAGATAGATAGATAGATGGATGGATGGACGGATAGATAGCTTGCAGACTTGATCAGAAGCGAGAGTCAGTCAGTGATGTTTCCATGGTCTGCCATTGCTCAGTTCAACAGATTTACTATCGGCAGGATGTTTTGAGAGGATAAACTGTTTACTCTGATTAACTTTAACTTACGATATGCGGCCATTATTTATTATATCATGATGAAAGACGATGAAGACACAACAAATATTGATTGCCTTGCAATAACTGATTAATTGTTCAATAAGTGAGTTCTGTATGAAATAAGGTGATATTTTATTTAATTTTGAGATTTGAGAAAGTATTAAAACCATTTATTTTGATTTCTTCTATGGATATAACTTTATAAATATTAATTATTAATAAGGGAGACAGAATAAATATGAATTGTGATATGTATATATATATATATATATATATATATCATGGTATCTGTAATTGTATGATGCAGGCTGTTCGTGTGAAGAAAATCTAAATGTAAGAAAATAATTCTGAAAAAAAAAAAGAAAATCTTTTTTTTGGCATCAGAGAAATACAATATATCACTTTAACGTTCGTGTTTTTGACTAGGTGTCAAACTTGACCTTGTTTGTTTCGGGTGATTTCTCTGCATCTGTCATCTCTAATGTGATTTACTAAAATTCACAATACAGCCCAGTAAGTACAAGAAAGCAAATTTATTGTTACGAGACATTAGGGAAGAAAAAAACGTAGCCCAAAGATGGAAAGAAAAACAGTTTTAGACGATTTTAACCAGACATTGTTTTCAACGATAAACAAAAGGACGATGTTTTCCTCCTTCAGGCGCAAGAAAACAAAGAAAGGAATTCAACAAGGCTGTAATTTTTGCTGAATTGTGAAAGATTGTTGTGTCAGAGATTGTCTGTGCATGTTTCAGCGTATCAGAACAAAACACATCGTCGAGTCTCGAGTTTGCCAGGCTTTTATTTCCGATTGACAGGCTGTCTTCAGGAGCGAGCGAGCTTGGCAGCGGCACTCGATTGTCTCGGCTGGGCAAACTGGGAGAGGAGGACGCTCAAGGCGTTTTCCCATTACACCTTTGCATTAGATGACAGGCAAAAAAGCCTGTCAGACTCCAACCCTCCCACATCGAGCAAAAAGTGCTGAATTAAAGCAGTGCTCAGACGGGGGCATTGACAGATGGGGCTCGTGTCTCTCTCTCTCTCTCTCTCTCGTCCTCAAATCAATCCAGTGATCTGACTGCTGGAGACGGGTTTGCAGCTCGCTATTCAATCCAGAGGTCAGCGCCGGTCCAGTGGATAAGACCGCTGAGCAAAGTCCCTTATCATATCAGCACAAGGACTTCACTGTGACCTTCACAAACATCCCAACGAGCCAGAGCCCGGTTCTGTCATCATTACACCATTGCAAAACTCACCTTTTTTATTGCATTCACTACTGTTTTTCTGAATTAACGAATTAAAGGAGTAGTTCACTTTTGAAAAAACTTTTGCTGATAATTTACTCACCCCCGTGTCATCCAAGATGTCCATGTCTTTCCTTCCTCAGTCGAAAAGAAATTAAGGGTTTTGATGAAAACATTCCAGGATTTTCTCCATATAATGGACTTCAATGGGGTCCAAACGGTCCAAGGTCCAAAAGACACTTTCAGTGCAGCTTCAAATGTCTTTTAACGACACCAGACGATGAATAAGGGTCTTATCATGCGAAACGATCGGTTATTTCAAAATGTAACTTTCCTAAGGACAAATGCTAGCCTTGCTCTATTCTGTGAGGCGCGTTTGTAACGTCACGTAATACGTAATTACGTTCAAAAGGTCACGGGCGACGTAGCCGGAAGTACAGAATCAAAATCGTCCGACATCGTTGTTTTACCTTTTAATTCCTTTTTTGTAAACGCCGTTTGAGTTAGTTTGCACGTTCAACCTATGTGTTCAACTTGTAAACACTGACTCTGTACTTCCGGCTACGTCGCCCGTGACCTTTTGAACGTAATTACGTATTACGTGACGTTACAAACGTGCCTCACAGAATAGAGCAAGGCTAGCATTTGTCCTTAGAAAAGTTACATTTTTGGAATAAGCTTTGAAATAACCGATCGTTTCGCATGATAAGACCCTTATTCATCGTCTGGTGTCGTTTAAAGACATTTGAAGCTGCATCTGAAACTGTTATTAACTGTCGTTTGGACCTTGGACCGTCTGGTTCCCATTGAAGTCCATTATATGGAGAAAATCCTGGAATGTTTTCATCAAAAACCTTAATTTCTTTTCGACTGAAGAAAGAAAGACATGGACATCTTGGATGACACGGGGGTGAGTAAATTATCAGCAAAGTTTTTTCAAAAGTGAACTACTCCTTTAATTATCTCAGAATTACGTTGTGTGTTCCACCACATCCCAAAGATGCTCTATTGGGTTGAGATCTGGTGACTGCGGCGGCCATTTTAGTACAGTCAACTCATTGACATGTTCAAGAAACCAATTTGAAATGATTCGATCTTTGTGACATGGTGCATTATCCTGCTGGAAGTAGCCGTCAGAGGATGGGGACATGGTGGCCATAAAGGGACGGACATGGTCAGAAACAATACTCAGGTAGGCCGTGGCATTTAAACGATGCCCAATTGGCACTAAGGGGCCTAAAGTGTGCCAAGAAAACCATTACACCACCACCACCAACCTGCACAGTGGGAACAAGGCATGATGGATCCATGTTCTCATTCTGTTTACGCCAAATTCTCAACAGAAATCGAGACTCATCAGACCAGGCAACATTTTTCCAGTCTTCAACTGTCCAATTTTGCAAATTGTGGCCTCTTTTTCCTATTTGTAGTGGAGATGAGTGGTGCCCGGTGGGGTCTTCTGCTGTTGTAGCCCATCCGCCTCAAGGTTGTGTGTGTTGTGTCTTTGCTGAATACCTCGGTTGTAACGAGTGGTTGTTTCAGTCAAAGTCGCTCTTCTATCAGCTTGAATCAGTCGGCCCATTCTCCTCTGACCTTTCGCATCAACAAGGCATTTTCGCCCACAGGACTGCCCCCTACTGGATGTTTTTCCCTTTTCACTCCATTCTTTGTAAACCCTAGAAATGGTTGTGGGTGAAAATCCCAGTAACTGAGCAGATTGTGAAATAACAACCATGCCACAATTAAAAATTGCTTAAATCACCTTTCTTTCCCATTCTGACATTCAGTTTGGAGTTCAGGAGATTGTCTTGACCAGGACCACACCCCTAAATGCATTGAAGACACTGCCATGTGATTGGTTGATTAGATAATTGATTAGATAGATTTACATTTAGACATTTAGCAGATGCTTAAGCGACTTACAACTGAGGACTAAACCAAGCGAGTCATTGGATGGATGGATGAGTGTTGTGTCATTTCTATGCAGGTGTTGTTGTGGTTTCTTACTGTCTTATAGTAAAACTACAAAATAAAGGCTATAAGAGTGGCAAAGAACAGATAATCAGTTTAAAGTCTTCAGTGACAAATGAACCATAGATGCATTATCCAGAGCATTCAGTGAAAGAGAGATCGATGAAAGGCAGCAGCGTTCTGGAGAGCAGGTGAACACACACACCCTAGTGTGTGTTTGAGTGTGTGTTTGCGTGTGTGTTTGTGTGTGTTCGCTGTGCTTTGACTGGTGTCAGCGGGGGATCTGGGGCCTTATGCATACGTACAAAAACACGGCGTACGCCAGTTTTCACGTTCACAGCCAGATGTAGCTACTAACAGTGAAATTAACGTTAGAATGTGCGTTCCTCCGAGTAAACTTCATGTCTGGCGTCCGTACATTATTGTGGCAATAAAGTGAAGTGGCAAACATTACACTACGAATTGTTCTATCGCACCACCAGCTGTCAGATATTGCTTAATAATATGTCAAAAAATTTATCAATTACAAATTATGTCACACAAGTCTTATTAAAATATTCTATAATGCGATTAAGTAAGAACATAAAGCATGTGCAAACCCGTCTAGCAATGGCAGCGTTGGCTTAACCAGGAATAAAAAATAAGCTTCATTAATTCGGTCAGAAAAGTTAAAAAAAAAAAAAAAATTATTCAGCAAGGACGCGTTGAATTTGTTTAAAAGTGCCAGTAAATGCATTTATAATGTTACAAAAGATTAGAATATTTCTATATGTGTTTGATTATTATGCCCCTTTCACAAGATGTAAAATTAGTCTCTGATGTCCCCAGAATGTGTATGTGAAGTTTCAGCTAAAAATACCCAACAGATCATTTTTACAGCATTTTTTTGGGGCTCAGAAAAACGCGCTGTGTGAGTGAGTGAGTGCCCTTTAAATGCAAATGAGCTGCTGCTGCCGGCACAGGGGGCGGAGCTTCATGAGCTCGCGCTCAGTCTCTCTTCATCATCTCACGCTATGAAGATAATATCAGAAACTCTCAGTAACGATGTTCATTTCGAGTCGGACAATAATGCCTACAGAGTCAGAGTGCTGTATAGAGATGGAACAGGTATAGTTTAGTAGTTTAATTACAGTTATTATAACGTGTTTGTCATCTGCGCTTGTATCCATTATTTATTAATAGCCTACAAGTCTGCTGTTTCGGACCGAATGATGATCAAACATATACTGATGAGTTTAATAAAGTTTATTGTACATCACACAAAAGATGAAGCGTCAGTTTTACTTCAGAAAATCACCGTAAGAGCTGAGTAAACATTGTAAGTTATATTGAGGGAGTGTTTCTGTGGGCGGACGTTAGTCAGAAAACTGTTCTACTGACGTCATTAAAGAAGGACGTCGTAGAGGAATGTAGTCCAAACAGGCCTTTCGATGTAGGCTACTTCTGTTAAATAAAATATCTCGCTTGGCATTGAACTTTGAGCTTTATAATTTTACAGATATTATTTTTAGTCTAACAACAACATTACACACTAACTAAAGTTTGAAACATGGGATCACGAAGAACGGGACCTTTACGTTTTTATTCATTAAAGAATCCTGAAAATGCTATATCACGGTTTCCATGAAAATATGAAGCAGAAGCACAGCTGTTTTCAACACTGATTATAATCATAAATGTGTCTTGATCATCAGATCCTCATATTAGAGTGAATTCTGAAGGATCATGTGACACTGAAGACTGGAGTAATGATGCTGGAAATCACAGGAATAAATTACACTTTACTATATATTCACATAGAAAACATTTTCAGTGCAATTTCGTTTCTTGCTGGCTTTAGCCATGTTCTTGCAGGTTTCTTTTGGCCAAATTGGACTAATTACCATATTTAAATGTTTAAAGGCGTTGTGCTTGTACATGTGCGCTCAATTTTACGTTTTAGCATGTTTTTACATTGTTTTAGCATGAATTCAACGCAAGTCTTTGTACACGAGGCCCCAAGTCTCTTCTCTTCAGCTCTTGGAGTTTTTTTCTGCTTTTCTCGATGACAATTACAGACGTGGACTTCATCCCATTTGGACTGTCATGTCGAACCCGTCCACCTGTCCTCCTGCGCACAGAGCTTTACTGCGCCATACGAGCCGCCAAATGTTGGACGTGGATGCTGTGCCACACTGATGGAAACAGCAGGGACGACAGGACTGTCATAATAAAACCAATGCCTCTTCATTTCATGACACGCACACGTGCCCGTCTGTCGCTCGCGCTGCTTTAAAGGCCTACGGTGCGCTTTTGTCTCAGGACTAAACTTGTATCATTAGCTACTTCATTAAAGATGAAGAAACTCGCTTTCTTGTAAGTGGCTTTAGGCTAATTGGTAACACTCTGTTTTAATGGTCCCTTTTGACTATAAGTAACTTTGCAACTACATGTCAACTTATTCTAACCCTAACCCGACTAACACCCTAATGAGAATTACAACATAAATGGACCATCAGAATAAAGTGAAACCGGCTAGTTAAATGCCTGCCATTTACTTGCCGTTATACAGTTAAAGCAAACAAACAGTAATTTAGTTAATGTTTAAACAAGTTAAAAAGTTTGGGATCATTACAATTTTTTATGTTTGATATAATGTAAGCAATTATGAAGTAAAATAGCCTAATTATGATTCTGTTCTATTTCTACAGCATGGGACTAATCAAATAAGTATTGATTGTGCGACAAATTACCTATTTTTGCAGCATTTAAGCATAAAATTTCAATATTATAACATTTTGCAAATATTATCATTTGTATTCATAATGTCAAATTTGAAACCCATCTCTACATGGACATTCTTTGTTTTTCCAACATTGAATGTACAGTAGTTTACTAAATACTAAATTACTAGGAAAATCTCCCATGATGCACTTCTCTATAATCCTACAGACAAACGAAGAGAATCAGTGGTGATTTCAGCATGACGTATGTGTTACACATCATCAATATCCAAAGTAATAATTTTTTTCTCCTTGTTTTAGCCCTCACCGGAGCCGTTTTGCTGTGACGTGTTGTTTGGAGATGATAAAGAGGTCAGTTTCAAGTTAAATTGTGTTAATGCATATACAGGTAAAGCTTGAAAAATTAGAAAATGGTGCAAAAGTTAATTTTTTCAGTAATTCAACCTAAAGAAACTATTATATAATATAGACTCATTACATCATGCAAAGTGAGATATTTTAAGCCTTTATTTGTTATGATTTTGATAATTATGGCTTACAGATATGAAAACCTTTTCACAATATTCTAATTTTGAATTCGGGTTTTTATAAGTCATAATTAGAAAGTTTATTAATTACATAATCATCCAATCAAGTCACTGATAAAAAAAAATGCATTTTTGGCGCATTTTTGGCTGAATCGTTCATTCAAGAGATTAAAAAAGTTTAAGTTTTATAAGCACAAATGCTCGTCCATGTCAAAGAAAGACATGCACATCTTGGATGACATGGGGGTGAGTAAATTATCAGCAAAAGTTTTTTTTTTTTTTTTTAAAGTGTACTTCTCCTTTAACATTTTGTCAGTAAATTTTTGTACATTTTTAATGCATCTTCTGTCAAAATGATCCAACTAGCACGTATTGTACTTATTTACTTTTTCTAACAAATTAATATCTATCAAGGATGCATAAAATTGATCAGAAAGTGACAGTAAAGACATTTATAATGTTTCAAAATATTCCATATCAAATGAACGCTTTTAAATCCCATTCATCATAAAATCCTGTATCAGTTTCCACAAAAAATACGAACCATTTTCAACATTGATAATAATCATAAATGTTTCTCAAACTAATGATTTCTGAAGGATCATGTGACACTGATGATGCTGAAAATCACAGGAATAAATTACACTTTACTATATATTCACATAGAAAACAGCTGTTTACATTGTAATAATATTTTGCTGTTTTTACTGTTCAAGTAAATGCAGCCATGTGACATCTTTTTTAACGGTATAGTGTACGTGACATTAACCTTCCATCAGGACACAAACACAAAGCTGAACGCTGTATGAATGTGAGGCGTGTCATATTACAGTATTAGAGAGCGCTCGACTCGCAGGTTTGGCTGAATCATCCGCTGGTCGTTTATCAGCCTCTCCTGGCCCCGATTCACATCTAAATCACCACGGCCGACTGCTCTCATCACACACACTAAACCCGCCAGCATATGTGAGCTCAGTCCTCCTGACTGGCAAATTCAGCTGTGATTGAGGAGATTTGCTTTACCCCCGGTGTGTTAAGTAGTTCTCTGCGGCGATATGACACCCGACTGACCCTGAACCAACATTAGAACGACCTTGAAGAGCTTCTCAGCGCTGAGGAGAGGACGGAGAAGATAAGGCATTCGACTGAAGAAGTGACAAATAAGACCCTGGACAAAATCACACTGCAGACGTTTTATAGATGTCTTATTTGTTTCATTTAAACTTGTAACTTGAAACGACTATATTTACAGCAACACTGAAGCCAAACAGGGATTGCAACTGAATGCTATTCTTTTATTGTAAACCCAGGCATTGTGTGTGTGTCCTTCACAGTGAAGCGAGCACAGAATGCATTGCAATGAAAAAAAAAAAACATTCAAGACAGAAGGCCAGTTGAGGTAAATGTTAATAAAAATATACTGAATTCAGCACTTTATGTTATAAATGATCAAATCTTAGTAAAAATGTCAGATTTATATCATCAAATGCATTATATTGCAAAAAAGACATTATAATTATAATATATATATAAAAAACTTTTGCTGATAATTTACTCGCCCCCATGTCATCCAAGATGTCCATGTCTTTCTTTCTTCAGTGGAAAAGAAATGAAGGTTTTTGATGAAAACATTCCAGGATTTTCTCCATATAATGGACTTCAATGGGGTCCAAACGGTTCAAGGTCCAAAAGACAGTTTCAGTGCAAACTGTTCAAAGGGCTTTAAACGAGATCAGACGATGAATAAGGGTCTTATCTAGCGAAACGAGCGGCCATTTAAAAAAATAATAGCAAAGTTGAAGTTTTATAAGCTCAAATGCTCACCTTGCTCTTGCTCTGTGATGCGCGTTCGTGACTCTCCTGTTTCAAAATGAACGAATCTTTTTCAGAGTCAATTCATTCGTTTTGTTTGTTGAATGAACCAAATGACTCGGGAAAAATATTCGTTCATCGCTTTCGACTCGATCATATGATCCGCTCTGGATATCGAGTCTCTGGACCGTTTCTGCGACGGTTCGCGTGACACTAACGACTTCATTCGCCTCAATGAGAAGCATATTTACACCGTCTGAATCGTTCACTATCCCCTATTTAGTGCACTATGTAGGAATTAGTAAATGTGTGAACGATTGACCGATTTCAGCAACTATTTATAGTGTAGGGGGCGGAGCTTCAGATTCTAGGGAGCCTTTGATTGGACAGAAAATCTGATGAGAAGCTGAAGTGATGTCATCAAAATCACTGATCATATCGGCTGAAGTGAGACGAGAGACTGTAAGATTTGAGATCTTCTAAATGTCAATTTTGTCATTGTTTGGGAGCACACTAGCTTATAGATAACAGTAAGACTAACATATTCAGTCTAAAAGCCCAAAATATTTGCCTTCATGGGGACTTTAACCCGGCTGTGCCTAAAGAGGGGCATTTATATGGAGATGCAGATCAGTCACTAATGAGGCTGCATGTTAGTTAGGATGTTGCCTATGTAGACAACAGGGTGTGAGTGTAGTGTGTGTCGTGGATAGTTACCCTGAAGGTGTGTATTGGTCCGGCACTGTCCGTCATCCGTTGTCAAGGAAACGTCCCGTGGACGACACACGTGCTTCACACTGACTCACAGATCTGGGACCAGAAGACTGGAACAAATTCAATGCCAGTCCTGCATCGTCTCCATGGAGGTAACGCTTGAACACCGGTCAATCCTTTCTGCTGGACACTGACTCGCTTTAAAGGCCCCATCCAATCAAAATGGACTGCAGTATTTATTAGGGGTGTAACAAAATATCGTGCCGCGATATATCGCAATACAAAATGCAACAGTACGTATCGTGGATAGTGACAATATGTATCGTGGATAGTTCCCCCCAAATAAAAATGGTTTTCAGAGTTAGTGTCAGTACTACATTAACCCCTTAAGTGTCACCCCCCCCCCCCCCTTTTTTGAATATAGATGAAAATGCACATTTCGAACTTAAATGGTTGTAATTCAAGAATGCTCTGGAATATAGACGTAAAAAATGGTCTCGTTTTAAAGAAGACATTTGGCAGATTTTTGTAGAAGTGAAATAAATTAAGAATGTGAAACAGTTATAGAAGTTTGAGTTTATGAAAATGTACAATATAAAAATTTTAATTATTCATATTTTATATAAAATATATATTTTCAAAACCTGGCAACTCTAAAACTGCTAAAAGATCAAAGCCAAAATCTGAATAAGTTGTGTTTCAAATTTTAGGTTGATATCTCAAAAAATGAGCTTTCAGTGAGATTTTGTTTGGGCGCAGTACCAAACTTTTTCACTAGGGCACAACCAGACTCCATTACTGCCCATATAAGGGCGCCTCCATTTCCATATGAAATAATAATTATTATAATTATAAAATAATTGAATGGAGGCTTTCTTTTGAACTTTTGGCATGAAAACAAACAGAACCCTTCTTTCATGATTTTTCATGTTCATCACAATTTCAAAATAAAGGTTAGAGTATGAAAGTATGAAAGAGTATGAAAATATTCTTGTTGCAAATTGATAAATTACGGCTCCTCTGTTATATATTTTGAAAATCAATCACCAAATATGAAAACTAGAGATTCTAAGCTTTCAAATGATATATAGTTTGTCAAGATTAGTTTAGGTTTAGTATACTGTTTTAAAAATGTAATGGATTTGGGCCCACCGGTGGGCCGTGACACTTAAGGGGTTAAAAATACTATATATAATGTTGATTATAATGTATAATAATACAATGGGGGAATATTTGTGGGTCCTGATAATGCCAAATATCTTATGTTACCAGTTTTAATTTAAATATATCTAGTCAAGATCAAGCATATTCGTCTAAAATAATTCAGTATTTTCAGCTTCAGAATCATGAATATTGTTATTCTAGTGTCTCTATTGTCCTTGGGTTACATTTAAACCCACAATGTAATACCAAAGTAAGCATTTTAATCAACAGTGCATTTTTTGTTAACCTTTTATCGTATTTGTTAGTGCATCGCAATAATATCGTATCGTGATATTCAGTATCGTGATATGTATCGAATCTTGACATGAGGGCATCGTTAAATCCCTAGTATTTATATTAGAAATGATTATTATTAGTTAGTTTGTTAAATTCCTGTAGTAATCTTGAATCAGAATAAGTTCCTCTTGCAGCGTCTCTTCTCTGATGATGTGGGCGGGGCAACCTGTCACTCACATGAGATCAGCCAATAGCAAACCACAACCGTCCAATCAATTCCACACAGGCACAATCAAGCCCCGCCCACATTTGTTTCTCGTTCCAGAAGCGTTTCACAGGGATATACGGCATAATACAGGAGAAATGATTACATCCGTTTAAATAATACCATAATTTCAAAGAGATATTTAGATTTAGATGTTCAACTCTGATTCTACAGAATGATGCACACACACTCAACTTTAATTGTTTAGATTTTTTTATAATTGTCGTTTACTTTTATAATAAGGATATGAACGAAAGCAGCAGAGTGTATTTTCTCTACGGTCCTTCACTCTCATGGCCGGAAATTCACCTGAATTCACTTTTATCCCGTCAAGGGTCATCAGAGTGAATTGAAACAGCATGTGATTGTCGTGTCTGACCGTTGGCATTATATTCCCAGGAACAAAGACCTCCTGCAGCGCCGGCCGTGGTTTTGTACAGTAAATGAATTGATTGGACATTCCCACATCGTCGACTCGACTGCAAACAAAAGCTGGTCCTGTTGGAGCCGGTTTGTCCCTGAAGTATTTACGCCACTGCAGAACCTACACACACACACACACTCGTGTGAAGCGAGTCGCTGAGAAGCTCAACAGGCCATTAGCAGATGGAGGAGGAGATTGAGTTTGAACACAAGACTTTAAATTCACTAAAAACTCCTGGAATTTATACTTTCAGACCATACTGAGACTAATATTACACTCAATACGCCTTTTTCACGGCAGCGCCATCTTTGATTTTTAATGAGAATGAAAGCGAGGCTGTGAGGGATAGACATGTATCTCTTCAATGGGCTGTGCTGTTATTTAATGTGTTTTCGGACTGTTCTGCTCATGAAACACTGGAAAAATATCTTTCCAAGAAATTTCAGTTGACAAAAAAAACTCCAGACAATGTAAGTTGTGTAAAATTGTAAGTAATCTAGGAGCTTTATTTACTTTTTACAGCGGATGCCATTGGAAACACGGTAAGTCTGTCCCTCACAGCCTCACTTTCATACCTGTCATGGCGCTGCTCTGAATAAGGTTTATTATACTCTCTCTCTCTCTCTCTCTCTCTCTCTCACACACACACACACACACACACACTCACTCACACACACACTCATACACACACACAATCACTCACTCACTCACTCACTCTCACACACACACACACACACACACTTGTATTTGTTTGGCACAGGATGGTGATACTCTATAACTGTTTTTAATTTTAATTTTTAATTTTGTTTAATTTAACTGTTTATTGTCTTGTAGTTGTTGAGCACATCGCTGCGTGTTTCTCGTCTTTTACAAGCTTTAACTCGATGATTTTGCATATTTGCATTTAGCAGATGCTTTTATTCAATAGAGGGACAAAAGCGTAAAGTCACAGAGTCAATACAGTAATATTAATATGCAATGGCAGGTTTATAGGAACACTGTCGATTGGACGCATGACTTCTGAACAATTCTGTTTATTTAATTTTGCATGATTATATACAGTGTGTTGCATTTATTATTTGCATTTGACTGCTTTTAGAAGAGTTGAGAACCGCTGTTGTAAAAGTGCATTTATTTAGCAAATGTTTTTCATAATATCAGTAGTATATCATGTTATGCAACTATCATTGTACCGTAATAATTAATGCTAGTCCATAAAATGTTCAGTAATGTAAACAGGGAGGATCAGAAGGCTGATCAAGTGAAAGCAAACAGCCCTTAATCATTCACTGCAGTGCTTTACCCGTCTCAAAGCCACAATTAAACTAATTACAGGGCAGCGAGCAGCATAATGTGAAGTCTATTTTTAGGCGATTATCGAATTATTCATTAGACGCCTCCAAAGTGCACAGTAGTTCGATTCAGTTAATGCAGTAATGCTCCGGAAAATAAGACGCACTGAACCTGGTCGTTTGTTTCAGATCCACAACCAACAGACTTAAAAAATACACATCGAAATTGAGATTAAAAGGTCGAAATGATGAGACAAAAAGTTGAAATTATGACATACTAATTCAAAATCAAAATAATGCTACAAGTCAAAGTTATGACATAAGTTTTAGTATGTCAAAATTATGACTTACTACGTATACAAAGTCATAATTATGAATACAAAGTCATAACTGTGACATAAACTTGAAAATGAGGACATGAGTAATACGTATTATTATTATAAGTCATAATTATTACTAAAATACAACCTAGTTATAATTATAACACACTAAGTAATAATTATGACTTTGTATGTAAATTCAGCTTTTTATGTCATAATTGTTACTTAGTACGTCATAATTATGACTCTTTCAACGCTACCTCACGACCAATCTCACAAGTGATTAAAATGTGGCTAATTCGTACGAATTCGTAAGAGTGATTAAAATATGGCTAATTCGTACGAGTGATTAAAATGTGGCTAATTCGTACAAGTGATTAAAACGTGGTTAATTTGTATGAATTCGTACGAGTGAATAAAATGTGGCTAATTCAAAAAAATTAGTACGAGTGATTAAAATGTGGCTAATTCGTACGAATTCATACGAGTGATTAAAATGTGGCTAATTCACACGAGTGTTTAAAATGTGCCTAATTTGTACGAATTCAAATGAGTGATTGAAATTTGTCTAACTCGTACGAGTGATTAAAATGGGGCTAATTCATACGAGTGACTAAAATGTGGGTAATTTGTACGAATTCGTAAGAGTGATTAAAATGTGGCTAATTCGTACGAGTGATTAAAATGTGGCTAATTCGTACAAGTGATTAAAACGTGGTTAATTTGTACGAATTCGTACGAGTGATTAAAATGTGGCTAATTCAAAAGAATTCGTACAAGTGATTAAAATGTGGCTAATTTGTACGAATTCATACGAGTGATTAAAATGTGGCTAATTCGTACAAGTGATTAAAACGTGGTTAATTTGTACGAATTCGTACGAGTGATTAAAATGTGTCTAATTCGTACAAGTGATTAAAACGTGGTTAATTTGTACGAATTCGTAAGAGTGATTAAAATGTGGCTAATTCGTACGAGTGATTAAAATGTGGCTAATTCGTACAAGTGATTAAAACGTGGTTAATTTGTACGAATTCGTACGAGTGATTAAAATGTGGCTAATTCAAAAGAATTCGTACAAGTGATTAAAATGTGGCTAATTTGTACGAATTCGTACGAGTGATTAAAATGTGGCTAATTCGTACAAGTGATTAAAACGTGGTTAATTTGTACGAATTCGTACGAGTGATTAAAATGTGGCTAATTCGTACAAATTCCTACGAGTGATTAAAATTTGGCTAATTCATACGAATTTGTACGAATGATTAAAATGTGGCTAATTCGTTCGAATTCCTACGAGTGATTAAAATTTGGCTAATTCATACGAATTTGAACGAGTGATTAAAATATGGCTAATTCGTACAAATTTGTACGAGTGATTAAAATGTGGCTAATTTTTACGACCTCACTCGTCCATTCGTATGTTTTGTCTAAACCCACGTGATGGGTAGGTTTAGGGGCGGGGTCAGGGGTAGGTCATTCGTACGAATTCGTATGAATTAGACGAATTAGTCACCTCGTAAAATTCGTCTTTTTATGTCATTATGTCAGCATGTTTTTTCTCTTATGCGGCAGAAATGGGTTTCCATATACCGTAGGACATCTGCAGCGACTGCATAAATGCGTGGACTCGTCCTGTGACTGTGAGGTCACTTCATAACTCAGATGTTCTCCAGCATCGCTTGATTCTCTCAGTCTCTCATGATCAGAGGTTTGAGATAAAGGTCTGAAGGAACCAGCTGTTTGCAGATCTGTTAGTTTGACGGGACACTTTGAATGACCTCTCAGAGTCTCACTTAGCCTGTGATCGCTCCATCTGTCCTCTGATGGCATATGCAATGCGATTTCATACAAATCTGCTCGTCTCAAGCGGGGTCAGCTTCGGGGTCCTGAGAAATAAATTGCTTTTAAAGCTGTGCTTGCAGATGGTGGCCATCTTGCTCGGCATCACAGTGGCCAGTTTTCTGGCTTTGGTTCTGGCCGGTGCCGACCCGACCGCAGGTGCAACGCTTCATTTGCTGTCTCTCTGGCCCACTTTACCCCACAGATCTGCGCTGAAATAGTTATCACTGATGACACCCAATGTAATTGCTAATTACACGCCTCGACAAACACATTTTCTTGCTCTCCACACTCTTCTCTCCTGTTTTCCGAGGCGAAATCTCGAGTTATTTATTTTTCCACTTTATTTTCTCTGTGCTCGGCTTCTGAGACTCGTGTCATCTGGAACTTCTCTGCATGTATAACACTGTCTCACTCCGTTTGAGTAAATTAAATTTTCAATTTAATAAATGTGGGAATGCTCTTCTCCTCATGGAAGTATGAATTCATTGCAGCTGCTGGGAGAAAATATTGCATAAGTGGAGTTGGCAGGGTTGTGAACATAATTTTGGCATTTCAAAACAAATGTAGGCTATCGCATATTTTGGGGGTCGTATCTCATTATGAGTATAAAAAGATTCTCGCATAAACGTTTTTATTTTTTTTTTTGCAAAAAAAAAATGTATGTCTCACAAATAGTTGTGTAGGAGTAGTGAGTTTTATATATATTTATGTAAATGTGACATGCATTTTATTTAAATTATATTTTCATGAAAAGTATTCATGTTCTGTAATTGTTATTTATTGATAAACAAGAACAGTCAAGAAATATGGCTTCAAAACATAATATGGCTTTAATACTGTATGATATTTTACCCCGTGACATCTCAAAATATTTCCATTTAATACTGTAAATAAGTGGTATTTCCCATCCCCCAAAAAGCAAGAAAAACCTTTTATAAATCCTCATATTAGAGTGATTTCTGAAGGATCATGTGACACTGAAGACTGAAGTAATGATGCTGAAAATCACAGGAATAAATTACACTTTACTATATATTCACATAGAAAACAGCTGATTTACATTGCAAAAATATTTCACTGTTTTTAATGTATTTTTGATCAAATATATATATATTAAGTTGAAATTATGATATAATAGAAACGATGACCTAAAAGGTTCAAATTGACTTCCTAAAATTGTCTTAGAATGTAAGACATTCTCATAAAAAATTCTAGGGGTGCCAATAATTATGGCCAGAGTGTTTTGGAGAAAAACATTTATTTCATAGTGTGATTTACCCCCACTTTCACTTCTTTTGCTTCAATGAAAGGTTAGAATTTTGCCAATTTTTTGAATGGAAGATCAAAAGGATAAACAATGCAGAATTATTTTTTACAGCCAGTTTTCATCATATTTACCAGGGGTGCCATTACTTCTAAGCACGACTGTATAATCACGATACATTTACCTGAGAGAAGTAAATTGCATAAGATATTAAAATCATTTATTTTTTATTTTTATAGAATTTCTCTTCTTTTTTTCAAGCATAAACCTGACTATATTTGGTCATAAAACTATCATCCCTGTTGCCCGTCACAAAACACACGAGAAAACGCATATAAACGGAATGGAACTATAATATAATCTTATAAACTGTAAAATAAAGCAGAAAACAGAAACCTAGATGAAATGACAGTGTGTTCGCAAAAAAAAAAAAAAAAGAACAAATCCTCTCCGAGTGTAAACTGAAACCAAACATTTGTGCATTTCAGAGTCAAGACGCCCAACACCGAGCAGCTCCAACCGCAAGATTAATAGCCATATTCACAGTTTCTTCTCGGAGATGTGGTGTGTCCGTCGGCACGTCGTTATGTTCTCATCCATCAGTGTCGGCGAACATTGGAAGGTATTCAGTCGACACACGTGAACCGAATACACCCCATCCATCCGGCAAGGCCTTCCCAAGACGTATCTCCCTTTCTTCCCACCTGAACGGCATCAGTGATCGAGACGCAGCGGCTATCCATGCGGGATATTCCCTGGGAAAAGGAGAGCATGTCAAGCTGGACTTCTGCTTAAAGAAATGATGATACGCTGATTCAACACAAGCCCAGGGCACAGAGAGTGATGGGATAACGCATGTCTCCTGCAGCTGTGTAAATAGGATAATGGCCACTGTCATCTCTTTTATTTTAGAGATTTGTTACCGGGAATACAGACTTTGAAATAACGAGCCGCGGTTAAATAACTCAAATGGAGTTGTTCATGTGAGCCGGTGACTTATTATTGCACATCCTCGAAAGTTCATCCGTTTCTGTTCAACCCACAGTTTAATGACACGCATCATGTATTAATACATCACTGTAGCCTATTCTCAATGCATATGCATTATTGAGCGGCACACACGGACTCAGATCTAATCCCTCATGCAAACATCAACATCAAGCTTCTAATGATCAGAGAAATATATGCATATTAATGGTTAATCCAACCGTCCTCCTTTCATAATACACATGCATGCCTCAGGCATCGGTGTGAGTGCAAGAGTGTGTGTGCGCCGACAGATCAAGATGATCTGGGTTTGACTAAGTGCGATATGACTTGACAAAGTGTCACTTGGAACAACCGCAGACTCTTTGACAATCGCTTCGAGTATCGAGTATCACTGCAAGTGTGACTCTGAGGTTTAAATAATTGGTAACACTTTACAATAAGGTTCATTGAACTAAGAATGAACAATTATTCTTCAGCATTTAATAATCTTAGTTAATATTAGTTTAAAGGGGTGGTTTACTGGTGTGTTTATGGGTTGTAATATAACATGTATTCGTTATTTATTTATTTTTTTAAGCCTTATTTTTCCTAAATTTCACCTTTATTGTCAGCCGCGCTCTCCTCTGTCCTCAAACCATAGACATATACACTAGACGTCACCTTGGGGTTCTAAGCATGCGTCAAAACCGCCGCCATCTTGGAACAGGGGTCTTGTCATGGGAAGTAGCTAGGTAACGCCGCTATCTCTGCCTTTACTTCGAATTCATTGATGGTGGCGGACTTTTGATGTTCTGGAATCAATGATAAATACATGTCTGACCGTTGGAACAAACCAAAAAAACAAGAAAAATCGCATTCATGATGATTTATGGTTATTTTATTTCCGTTACACCTGTGTCTACTACATTCGCTAGTTGCATTAAAGGGTTAGTTCACCCAAAAATGAAAATTACGTCATTAATTACTCACCCCCATGCTGTACCAACCCCGTAAGACCTTCGTTCGTCTTCGGAACACAAATGAAGATATTTTTGATTAAATTTGAGAGCTGTATAACTACCACATTGGCTCCTAAGGGACTGCCTCTTGACGGCCCAAAAAGTCAATGAAGAAAATGTTTAAATATCCCAAGTGACTACCGTGGCTCAACTATATGTTTATCAAGCGACGCGAATACTTTTTGTGCGAAAAAACAAACAAAAATAACGAGTTTATTCGACTATTTCTTTTCTTCCTTGTAGGCCAGAAACGAGACTTCCTTAGATTTCCACGACGCATGCGCGAGAACTGAACTGAAGTAGTGTAAGGAGATCGTAATTCTCGCGCATGCGTCGTGGAAATCTAAGGAAGTTATTTTTGTTTGTTTTTTCGCACAAAAAGTATTCGCGTCGCTTGATAAACATATAGTTGAGCCACGGTAGTCACTTGGGATATTTAAACATTTTCTTCATTGACTTTTTGGGCCGTCAAGAGGCAGTCCCTTAGGAGCCAATGTGGTAGTTATACAGCTCTCAAATTTAATCAAAAATATCTTCATTTGTGTTCCGAAGACGAACGAAGGTCTTACGGGGTTGGTACAGCATGGGGGTGAGTAATTAATGACGTAATTTTCATTTTTGGGTGAACTAACCCTTTAAAGTGGAGGGGCTCCCCTGTTTCAAGATGGCGGCTCTATTGACGCATTCGTTCCAATAGAGAGCCTAAGTCCCTCCCCTTCCGGTCGACCACCATGGGACCTTATTTTGGAAAAATATTGAATGGTAGTCAATGGCGAGAGACAACAAATATTTTGATCTCGTTTGAAATGTGCCCTGAATTACACATATGATATTTGTCAATTTAAAAGATACATTTTAAAGTAAAGAAAGTCGCAGTTTGATGTGAAACCGTTGAGGTGTAAGACTGTGAAAATACGTAATTACAAAGACTACAAACCCCAAAGGCGCACATTTTCTCTCAATGAATGAAGCTAACTTTACTGAGGCTGTCTGTCATTGTTTCTACAGTCTTACGTTATAATCGTAACGTTACGCCGTCCTACCTGAGTGTTTTGTACCAGACTGCACACACACACGAGCAGCGGATCTCGTTTCTCTTCCGGGGAGATGTAGTTCACAGAGCGATTTTCACATAAAACTAAAAGTTACTCTTCTGTTTTATGACAACTGCATCGTTTTTGACTTTCAGAATTATCTTTTAAATTGACAAACATCATATGTGTAATTGAGGGCACAGTTCAGACGGAATAAAAAGATAAGTTATCTCTCGCCATTGACTACCATTCATATTTCTTTCCGAAATAAGGTCCCATGAGCCGGAAGCGGAGGGGCGGGACTTAGGCTCTCTATGAACTGCCGTAGCCAAGGTGAGGTCTAGTCTATATGTCTATGTCCTATGTCTATGAAACCACGCCCTCAGAAACAGACAGTGGCCTCAGATTGGTTAGTTTGGGCCGGTGTGTTGTGATTGGCTAAACTGTAGTTCACGTTGTCCGGAAGGTTGACGCCCATTACTTGTACGGGCGAAGTTGCGTGTGTTGTTTATGTCAAATGTACATAATGGTGTCGACACTGCAGTATCAGTATGAGCCAGAATCAGACCCAGAAAGTGGCGATGAAGAGAGCCAAGCAGAACCTCACCACTCATGGCTCTTACTAAACGCTCCTGAATGGTAATTAATTGCCTATATATATATTTTTTTAACTTTATAGACGTTTGTTTTACACAATAGCATCGAACTAACTGGCTAACGTTACTATATACATAAACAGCATCGGCACTGGTTTACGTTCTTGATCAAATCGAAAACAACGTCATAAAATACATGAAAAATACATAGTACATGTGCAAAATGTTTGTACGAGTTGGTCGTAGACACACGAAATAGCATAACTAGTAGCCTAGTGGCTATAAAGCCAGCGCTGGTATTTGATAAAGCTAAAACCTTGTGAAATTATACATGCAAATACATTTAAAATGATTATTCAGTCCTACTATTCATGTTGTAACAGCCTTGTTGAGCAGAAGAGATTTCCTTCAAAAACATTAAAAAAAATCTCACCGACCCCAAACCTTCGAACCATACATTCATATAAACCTGAACCTAAAATCAAGATTTTGCTAAATATATGAACGACTCATATAGCACTGAACTAGGTGTAGATGCCTCGTCACGTCAGCTACTTTATGAATATTCAGTGATTGAGATTGTGAAGTTTAACTGAGCAATTACAGTGAACGATGACTTTCAGAATTGTCTTATAATCTTAATATCACCCACATGGCCAAGTTGAAATGACAGATAATTAGATTCATAATGAAAGTGAGAATGCGACTGGTTAATTAAGCACAAAAGGTAACGTGTCTGCGTAAACAAGCGCTGATATCTCATCCGTGATAAACGCACGCTTCACCGTTGATTAATCGGCTGGAAAATGACTTCAAGATGCAGATCTCGCAGAGCAGGCGGATATGAAGGTGACATCTGCACAGGACTATATATTAATTGTTTTGGCGTGGAAAACACCATATATGTGTGTTTAATGACACAAACGGGGTTTGCATTACATCTATAACTTTTCAACACATCTGGAAGAGAAAGAATGTCTCGATGCTCTATTTACGGGAAGTCTGGCTGTGTTTATGCTGGGTGTGTTTGCTATTATCTTTACGGTTGGCTTCAGACTACAGGGCGTCACGGGTGGGTCGCTCTCGGGGTCAGAGGTCGGCGGCGGACGAACTTGTCACGGTGGCAGTGAGAGGGTGAGCGCGAGGTCTTTTCCCGTGTGCCGATGGACGTTCGGGTCCTGGGGGATTTCGCTCGGATGTGTCTGGCAGATGTTGCGCTCTTCTGGTTTTACCGTGACCTTTGACCCGTGACGCGCCTCCTGGACCACCGTCACGCCGCCAGGCTTGTGTTTATGGACGAGCCACGCTATACTTTAATACAGCTCTGGGAACTGCATGTATTTTCATTTGAATACAAAGGCAAGTGAAAGTGACTCTCTTTGTCTTTCCCATGACAGTTTTCGGTGGAAGAGCGTTTTATAAGAATTAATGGGTGTATCTTTGTGCAAAGATTACATTCCTGCATTGTTGATCTATGATCGCTGCGTTCAGTTCAGTTCAAAATCTCACATACTGAAAAACACGAGCGAATCATTTAGAGGATTCCTGTCACTGAAATGGATGAGATGCTGAAAATCATTATGTTCACTTGCCAACGTACTGTAATGTTTCTGTTATAGATCTATTCATCTGGAAAGTTTGATGCTGGTAAGGTTTTTTCATGCGTTTATTTGATCAAAAATACCGTAAAATTGTAAAATATTATTACAACGTAAACAGCTGTTTTTTATGTGAATATATTGTAAAGTGTAATTTATTCCTGTGATTTTCAGCATCATTACTCCAGTCTTCAGTGTCACATGATCCTTCAGAAATCACTCTAATCTGATGATCAAGACACAGGTATGATTATTATGTTTGTGGAAACCGGGATACATAATGTTTTTCAGAGTTCTTTGATGAATATAGAGTTTTTTTTAACTCTTTTGTAACATTATTAACCCTCTGGGGTTGTTCGTTTCAGAGTCACACTCGGGGTGTTCGAGTCCAAATGGACCCAAAGGGCGGGATTCATATTTCATGATTTCATGATTAAATCATGATTTTATTTTATTTTTACTCGTTTTTTATAATATTTTTTCTTTTCTTTTTTGGTGTTTTGAGAAAATTTCAAAAATATTTTTTTTTTTATAATTAGTATTAATGCAATAATTATGACAAAATTTCCCCCATTGAACATAATAGAAAAAATATAAAATATATATATATATATATATATATATATATATATATATTTTAAAGCTGTATTTCATTTTAGAGTCAAGCCTAGGCCTCATAAAAGCAATTTTTGAAATCAGATGGATGCCATCTGGTCGGACAAACTGAGCATTGTGTAATCTGAATTTTTTGGCGTGTTTGTGTATAAAAGTGTGTTTGTGTGTGTGGATGTGTCTGTTTTGCACTCTTGATGTTTTATAGATTCACCCCTTCACTGTTGTGT
Organism: Pimephales promelas; assembly: GCF_016745375.1. Next base: position 330,904 of record NW_024121171.1, on the reverse strand, counting down.
GCTTTTTTTCAAGATCGTGGCTGATTTGTAGATTGTACGCACAAAAAAACTCACTATTTTCACATTTTTGCCAATTTCCCATTCATTTTCCATGCGGGTCGAACACCCCAAGTGTGACTATTTTTTTTACAACCACTTAGACTATTCACATCCCGTCCCCAATTTTTTTGGGTGTTCAAATACCAAAAACCAACAAAGTCACCAAATTTCGGACCATTCCGAGGAAGCTGTGATTTAAAAAAAAAATTATTTACATTTTTCGGGTCCATTTGGGCCGAACAACCCCAGAGGGTTAATGTCTTTACTGTCACTTTTGATCAATTTAATGCATCATTGCCGAATAAGAGTACGCGACCCTCTGAGAACAGCATGTGTTTATCCGGAGTAAGATCCATGAAGGTTTAAGATCTCACCATCTGAAACAAATCCTCACACTGAAAAATCTGTGTCTTCACAAGCTCACGGCTGTTTGACGGCACGTCCGGTTGATTTACACTGATTACCACAGTAAACATGCCGCGCACAAATCAGCAGAGCAAAGCCGTAATGTATTTGTGTATGTATTTGATCTGGCAGACTCATGAATCATGGCTATTGATTGAGATGAGTCTGACAGAGATGGAGACACTCAGACCTTATTTACACCAACTGCACGAATCATTAAATGTTCTCCGCTTGGTTTCTGAGCTATTGTATGAATCATTGCTCTGATCTGGGATTTCAGTGACCGTTACTGAAGATGACGCAATGATTCATGTGAGCTTGTCATTGCCATCTCTTTGGTTTATTTCTGTTGCTACCAATGCTGGGCAAACTGGATTCATTTGTGTTTGGAACTAATTATGAGGAATACAGATGGCCTGTAATGGTTTCTCCAGAATATGCTGTGTGCGTTTGCCAGTGAACAGTTTCGTGTGTTATTGTTTTCTTTGGGCTCAAACAGCAGAACTTGAAACAGTGTATTGTTTGAAAAACTCGTTCTGCTTCTGTCATTAGAGCAAGAGAGACCGGCTCAAATTTGTTTTTTTAATTAAAGAAATATATATAATTAGAAATGTTAAATGTTGTGCTGATAGTATTTTTAATGGAAAAAGCCATTAGCCATTAATTAGAAAAATGTGAAATTAATGAGTTTCATTTGTAAACTTTTGATGGAAGGACAGAGGTGTATGAGATAGATGGATGAGATGGATGGATGGATGGATGGATGGATGGATGGATGGATAGACGAACAGATGGATGGATGATGGATGGATGGACGGGTGGATGGATGATAGATGGATGGACAGATGGATGGATGGATGGATGGATGGACAGATGGATGGATAGATAGATACACAGACAGATGGATGGATGAAGGATGGATGGATAGATGGACGGATGGATGGATGGACAGATGGATAGATGATGGATGGATGGACGGGTGGATGGATGATGGATGGATGGACAGATGGATGGATGGGCAGATGGATGGATGGATGGGCCGGGCAAATGGATGGATGGATGGATGGATGGACGGACTGATGGATGGATAGATAGATACACAGACAGATGGATGGATGGATGATGGATGGATAGACGGACGGACGGACGGATGGATGGATGGATGGATGGATGGATGGATGATTGGTGGATGGATGGACAAATGGATGGACTGATGGATAGATGGACAGATGGATGCAAGAATGGATGAAAGGATTGACAGATGGATTGACAGATGGATGGATGGATGGACGGATGAATAGATGGATGTATAGATAGACAGATAGATGGATGGACAGATGATGGATGGACAAATGAATGGATGATGGATGGACTGATGAATGGATAGATGGACAGATGGATGCATGAATGGATGAAAGGATGGACAGATGGATTGACGGATGGATGGATGGATGGATGGATGGATGAACCAATGGATTAACTGATAGATGGATGGATGGAGGAATAGATGGTTGGACAGATGGATTGACAGATGGATGGATAGATGGATGGACGAACAGATGAAAGGATGGACTGATGGACGGATAGATTGACTGATGGATGGATGGAGGGATAGATGGATATATGGACGGATGGATTGACAGACGGATGGATAGATGGATTGATGGATGGATGGATGGATAGATGATGGATGGATGGATGATGGATAGATGAACAGATGGATAGATGATGGATGGGGACGGGTGGATGGATGATAGATGAATGGACGGGTGGATGATGGATAGATGGATGGATGAACAGATGAAAGGATGGACGGATAGATTGACTGATGGATGGACGGAGGGATAGATGGATAGATGGACGGATGGATTGACAGATGGATGGATTGACAGACGGATGGATAGATGGATTGATGGATAGATGGATTGATGGATAGATGGATGGAGGGATGGATGGATAGATGGATGGATGGATAGATGGATTGATGGATAGATGGATGGAGGGATAGATGGATTGATGGATAGATGGATGGAGGGATGGATGGATGTATTCTATTCAAATGTATGTAAACAGATCAGAATGCCTGATTCCAGCTAACAGAGCGAGCTCATCCGTATGAGGAACAGGACTGTAAAATAAACATTTGTCGAACATCGTTAAGATGTTACTACTTGTTTCTGAACCTTCACAGAACATTCAAAAGTAATATTCCTATAATATTTTCTGATAAATGGACTGTTCCTTTAACAGATTCGCAATTAGAAAAACGTTCAAAAACTGGATGTTTTGAATCTCAAGAGAACATAACGTTTTCATAACCTTTCCAAAACGCTCTAAAGATATACATTTCTGTTCGCTGGGATCCTCTTGTATCCGTGATTTGACTCGCATCTAAAGGGAACCGCATGAAAAAGCATTTCTCACTCCTGAGGAAAAACATTACACGGAAAGTTAAGTTACTCTGCGCTGTGAAATGATTCCTGTTCTTGCTCACACACACACACACATACACACACTCATCTGTCAGAAAGAGGCCAGTTTCTGCGTCTGTGCTCTGCCAGTCCAACTGAAATGTGTGGAGCTGGAAGAGTGATCTGGAGGTCTGGGAGTGAAGGACTGGGTTAATGGAGAGAGAGTCGCTCGCGTCCGCATGAGTGATGCGCTTCCTCTGACACTGTTGTTTTCCACTGAAATGCATGAGATTTATAAAGATGAGGGAGATATTGGAATCTAGCCAGGTCAATTTCAGACATCTCTCTCTCTCTCCCTCGTTGATGATGATTTCTGTGACATTTGGAGTGGAGAGTCGCGGTGTAACATTAAAGTTCCTCAGTGAGACGGATCTGTGCAACCGTTCGGCCAAATCCCATTTTGTTGAGAGAAAATGACAGTCATTCCCAGCAGACTGACGCTTGAGTTGGACTCAGGTTAGAGAAACTGGCAGGAGTGTTTCCAAAAAAAACGTGATTTCAGAAGTGTGTGTTCGATAGAGCTATCAGAAACGTCCAAAGCGTTTCTCAGCAGTGTTTCTGTTCTCTGTCCTAAATTTCGGTCCCGGATCCGCTGGGAGGCCATTAGTGAAACGAGAGAGTTTGAATGATTTTCATGGTGTGTTTCTGAATGTTCTCAGAGCTCAGTTGAGAAGCGCTGGGGAATCTGACACAAACCTTGTTTTTGTAGATCAGAAATGCCATGATTTTTGGCTTTGTACAGTGGTTGTATCATGGCGTTTTTGAAAAGCTGTGCTTGAACTGTTGAAACGTGGTGAAAAACGGCAAAGTCACAATTTCAAATCCCAGTTAATCATGTAGACAACAACTTTATAGTTTAATGCACTGCGGCTCGCTTTGGAGAAAAGCTTCTGCCAAAAGCATATTTGGGGTTGGTGAGATCCATTCATCCATATTTTCATCCGTCCATCTATCCTTTAATCTGTCCATCCTTTCATCCGTCCATCTATCCTCAATCTGTCCATCCATCCATCCTTTCATTCGTCCATCTATCCTTATATCTGTCCATCCATCCATCCACATCCAAACAAACATCCTTTAATCAGTCCATCCATCCATCATCCATCCATCCATCCATCCATCCATCAATCCTTTATTCAGTCCATCCATTTATCCATCCATCCATCCATCCTTTATTCAGTCTATCCATCCATCCATCCATCCATCCATCCATCAATCCTTTATTCAGTCCATCCATCTATCCATCCATCCATCCTTTATTCAGTCCATCAATCCATCCATCTGTCTGTCAATCCATCCATTCATCCTTATTCAGTCCATCCATCCATCCATCCATACTTCAATCAGTCCATCCATCCATCAATCCTTTATTCAGTCCATCCATCCATCCATCCTTTATTCAGCCTATCCATCCATCCATCCATCCATCCATCTATCCATCCTTTATTCAGTCCATCAATCCATCCATCTGTCTGTCAATCCATCCATCCATCCATCCTTTATTCAGTCCATCCATCCATCCTTTAATCAGTCCATCCATCTATCCATCGTTTATCCATCCATCCACCTTTAATCAGTCCATCCATCCATCCTTTAATCAGTCCATTCATCCATCCATCCTTCAATCAGTCCATCCATCCATCTGTCCATCTGTCAATCCATCCATCCTTTATTCAGTCCATCCATCCATCCATCTATCCATCCTTTATTCAGTCCATCCACCTACCCATCCACCCATCCATCCATCTATCCATCCATCCATCCATCCTTTATTCAGCCTATCTATCCATCCATCCTTTATTCAGTCCATCAATCCATCCATCTGTCTGTCAATCCATCCATCCATCCATTCATCCTTTATTCAGTCCATCCATCCATCCTTTATTTAGTCCATCCATCCATCCTTTAATCAGTCCATCCATCTATCCATCGTTTATCCATCCATCCAACCTTTAATCAGTCCATCCATCCATCCTTCAATCAGTCCATCCATCCATCCGTCCATCTGTCAATCCATCCTTTATTCAGTCCATCCATCCATCTATCCATCCTTTATTCAGTCCATCCACCCACCCATCCACCCACCCATCCATCCATCTATCCATCCATCCATCCATCCATTCATCCTTTATTCAGTCCATCAATCCATCCATCTGTCTGTCAATCCATCCATCCATCCTTTATTCAGTCCATCCATCTATCCATCCTTTATCCATACATCCATCCTTCAATCAGTCCATCCACCCATCCATCCATCTATCCATCCTTTATTCAGTCCATCCACCCACCATCCATCCATCCATCCATCCTTTATTCAGTCCATCAATCCATCCATCTGTCTGTCAATCCATCCCTCCATCCTTTATTCAGTCCATCCATCTATCCATCCTTTATCCATCCATCCATCCTTCAATCAGTCCATCCATCCGTCCATCTGTCAATCCATCCATCCTTTATTCAGTCCATCCATCCATTCATCCTTTAATCAGTCCATGTTTTAAACCTTTAAACTTTCAGATTGAGTCTTGTTAAAATGTAAGGTTTGTCCTGAAAAACGTCTTGCATTCAAACTTGTATTGCAATTATGCACCCGCTTCATTTAACTGCAGGACTTTAATTGGAATTTATAAAGCATTGTCAGTTTGATTCAGAATGAAGCACAGCTGATGTTAATACCAATGCACATGATCTGCTGTGAGAGCGTAGCGCTGTGTTCTCCTCACAGGTGACACCCGATCAGATGCTCTTGTTGAGGTGGATATTGTGGCCGCTGAAGGCTAAACACGATATCTTTATACTCGGCTCTTTCTTCCCGGGGGCCGAATAGTGGATGTCAATCACAAACTCCACCAACCAAATCCTCTGTACCGCACATGTCACCGGGGGCCTTTCAGGAGCTCAGGCTCTTATTGGCTTTTCTTATCTCCACAGTCCAGTGAGGAATCGCATTTCATTTGTCATGTGTTTTCCCCTCTCGCATGCCATGAGCAGCGGTGCTTAAAGCCGATATGGTTTCTGCTTCGTAATGACAGCACAAACACATGTGTTCATGGAAAAAAAACACCACATGGGTTGAGGAAATGGAAATAAATGAAATTATGTTGATGAATTCTGACTTACACAGAGCCATCAGTCTTCATTTGGTCACCAGATACGAGTTTTCTTGGTTCTCCTGAGTGAAATCTCCATGATGATGATGTGCAGGCGTCCCGGACCGCGGACTCTCCCAAACATCTCCTCGTCTCTTATGGATATCAGGGGATCGGATATCCTACATTTGCCCAAGAAGCCTGAACATTGCACATAGCTCTTTCTTAATTTCCTTAAATTCTTCTTTGTGATAGATGTGGGTCATATTTCGAGCGTTTTATGTCCTCTCTGGACACATAAACTAGATTTCAGTTGAAACCCGATGCTCGACTCTGAGGAACCCGATAGGAAATTCTCCAGGATATTGATGAGTTCAACCCGACGCTCTGAACACATCAGTCGTGATTACAGGCTCCAGTCGTCTCATTACGCTGGTGTGTGAACGGATGCTGAGAGCTTCACTGACGCGGAGGCTAACCGGACGCGAGCCGCACGACAGCGGAGAACCGGATGCTTTATTATCTCTGGTGGAAACCTAAAGTGCAGGTCCATGCACACTCAAACAGATCATTTTTCCCACAAGCCATGCTATTCAATTAGAACTACAAACACAAATAAAAAGTGTTAAAAAACTACAAACATTGTACTGTAGACTTCAGTCACTTTAATGCAAATGCAGAAATGCTCATTGAGATAGAGAGATGATACGATTCATACTATTCCATCACTCACTAATACATATATATATATATACACTCACCTAAAGGATTATTAAGAACACCATACCAGTGTTTGACTCCCTTTCGCCTTCAGAACTGCCTTAATTCTCCGTGGCATTGATTCAACAAGGTGCTGAAAGCATTCTTTAGAAATGTTGGCCCATATTGATAGGATAGCATCTTGCAGTTGATGGAGATTTGTGGCACGAAGCTCCCGTTCCCCCACATCCCAAAGATGCTCTATTGGGTTGAGATCTGGTGGCTGTGGCGGCCATTTTAGTACAGTCAACTTATTGACATGTTCAAGAAACCAATTTGAAATGATTCGATCTTTGTGACATGGTGCATTATCCTGCTGGAAGCAGCCATCAGAGGATGGGGACATGGTGGCCATAAAGGGACGGACATGGTCAGAAACAATGCTCAGGTAGGCCGTGGCATTTAAACGATGCCCAATTGGCACTAAGGGGCCTAAAGTGTGCCAAGAAAACCATTACACCACCACCACCAACCTGCACAGTGGGAACAAGGCATGATGGATCCATGTTCTCATTCTGTTTACGCCAAATTCTCAACAGAAATCGAGACTCATCAGACCAGGCGACATTTTTCCAGTCTTCAACTGTCCAATTTTGCAAATTGTCGCCTCTTTTTCCTATTTGTAGTGGAGATGAGTGGTACCCGGTGGGGTCATCTGATGTTGTAGCCCATCCGCCTCAAGGTTGTGTGTGTTGTGCCTTTGCTGCATACCTCGGTTGTAACGAGTGGTTATTTCAGTCAAAGTTGCTCTTCTATCAGCTTGAATCAGTCGGCCCATTCTCCTCTGACCTCTCGCATCAGCAAGGCATTTTCATAATGAATTCATAATATTAATATTTAATTCATGCTATACTCAATATAACAGTCATACTCAAAATCACCATTCTATAGTCTAATACTCTCATGTTTTGCGAGTAAATTTTCTACAGAAATGTAATATGAAGATTGTGACATATGTAACATTTGCAATGCCGGTACAACCATAGATATCAATACAAGTTTATCCACCTGGGAAAATTTGGAGAAACATATGCGTTTTCAGTATAAAGACACTAATGATCCTGCACAAAGAGCCAATTAAAGGGTTTGTTCATCTCCAAATTAAGATTGAGTGATCATTTGCTCACCCTCATGTCTTTCTAAACCTGCTTGACTTTTATAAATGCTAAAATAATTTTCTTTTCCGTACAGTGCAAGCAGAGAGAGAGAGAGAGGGTCCAGGGGTTGACAAGCTCAGAAAGCACGAGAAATAGCGTCGTACGAGTGTGAAAGAACATGAGGGTGAGTGAATGATAACACTTTTCATTTTTGGCTGAACTTTAAATTGTGCAGGAAAAACCAACAACCCTGTGAATGTGAGGAGTTTCTTAATGATTCCCATATTCTGAAGCGTTCAGATCTTCTTTCAGCTCTGACGTCTCCAGTGATGGGTTGCTGTTTTTCATAGTCGTGCCGTCTGGGAGGTTTCTCGCTGTTATCTCACAGATTGTGTTTTTGGCAGCTTGAACTTTTCTAATGACTTTAAAAGTGTGTTCAGGTCTCCATTCAAAGTAGGATGTGTTATCAGAGACGAGGAGGGCGAAGACATTGTGATATCCGTGCCTGTCCAAAATAAACATTCTACTGATTGAGTCTCTAAGATCTAATTAGTGCAATAATATTTGTGCTTTTCTAAGGCAGCATGTGAACGAGCTGTTGTCAGATGGGGGTCTGTGACCCGTTTTGGGTTCCACACATAAGATCCATTTATCACGACGGACTGAAGACGCTCTGTCTCGATCCCCGGCACATATTTTACAGCTGTTCTCAAATTGCGTGACCTCGCTCGTCTCCGTGTGCCAAATGCCCGCGTTGAGGAACCAGGGAAGTGCCGTGGAGTTTATCGTTGAATGTGTGCCAGAACCTTTCAGATAACAGGAGCTCTGCCTCCATGACATTTACATAGTGTTCTTGAAATAGTGTCTCGATATGAGTCTAGCTGTGAGAGAAGGGAATCAAAACAAGCGCTAAATTGCTATTATTTTACAGATGGCTTCTCATGGAGTCAAACCACATTTTTGGTTTACTTACTGTGATGTCAAAATGTTTCTCGAATTTGATTGCAAAATTGAACTAGTTTATTCAAACTTGAATAAAAGCTCCTGAAAACACACGGACACACACACACATGCACACACAATTTAATAGTTCTAATAATTTTAATATTACATTATATATAAAATAAAATATTTGAATATATTTACACTTGTAAATGTTTAAATTATATATAGTATATATATATATATATATATATATATATATATATATATATAAAATCATTTTATCACATGCACACACAATGTAATTGTCCAAATAATTTTAATATTACATTATTTGTATATATATATATATATATATATATATAAAATAAAATATTTTATTTTATTATATTTTATTTTATTTTTATATATATATAAAATAAAATAGTATATATATATATATATATATATATATAAATAAAATATTTGAATATGTTTACACTTGTAAATCTTTATTATATATATATATAATCATTTTATCACATGCACACACAATGTAATTGTCCTAATAATTTTAATATTACATTATATATATAAAATAATGTTTAAATTATATATATATATATATATATATATATATATTTTATCACATGCACACACAATGTAATTGTCCTAATAATTTTAATATTACATTATATATATATATATATATATATATATATAAAATAAAATATTTGAATATATTTAGACTTGTAAATGTTTAAATTAATTATATATATATATATATATATATAATCATTTTTATTATTAATTATATATATTTTCAGCATCATGAAAAAAATTCAACAATAATAAGATATTTTATTTTATATGATTTATTGTTTTGTGTTTTTTATTGTATTCAGTTTAATATATTAAAATGTATAAAGTTATCTGAAAACATAGTGGGGCTGTATGGCAAACTTAAACATTGTTCTTAATTTATTTAAAAATGTAGTATTTAGAGAGGGAAATGCATATTAAGGAAGAAATAGGCATAATTTTCATATTTATAGCTACATTGAAGAAAACATAAAATGAATAATGTAATCATTGTGTCGCAAATCTTCAAGTAATTAATTAATTAAGAATTTTGCCCAACTCTGCCATAATTGAATTTTGATGCCATAATTTAATTAAAATGCTGCTCAAGGTCACAGATCAGCATCTGCTTTGTGGACTCCAGCTGAAAGTGTTCTCTCGATCCCAGCATTATAATATAATTGACATGAACAATATCAGATAGCAAATGCAGGAGATTGAAAATAAATGAGTAACAAACAGCCAAACGCCTTAATCAGCATGATGAGGAAAACACATGTTCCTGATTCGCCGGTGGCAGAGACGTTTGTGTCGATGGACCACCAGCAGTGTTTACCGTATATCTGTCCACGTGAAGTCGATGAAGAAGAAACGTTCGTCCTGATATCCTGCACTCACTTCCTCTGAAAGCTCATTTAATTTCTTATTTCAATTGGCTTTTTTCAAAAAATTTTATTCATGTTCCTTTCAAGTTTTAATACATTTATCAAAGCATAACAATGTTGCAGCACACATAAGACCAATGATTGTGATGATTTTATTACCCAAACTCTTTGATTTGCCTTTGATTTATTCAGGGCATTAAAATGTTTGCCTTCATTGGTTCAAGGTGAAATATTCTCCCCAAAGAGGGCCAAACCACGAAGGTCCTCCAAGGTCAGCGTCATCCGTCATATACTGCGGTTTATTGATGTTTCCTGCTTGCCTTTCCATTCGCTCCTTATTCATTCAGAAAGTGCTGTTGGTATCTAAAGTGTCACACTGCGCTAAGCTCTGCTAGCGTCTAAGCTGTTTTTCTCTGTGAGGATGAAAGCATCAGCACTGCTGGGGTTCGGGTCAGCAATCCTGTCACGACGGGTCACGGAGACGGGACGTTCTGGCCTGATTTCAGCCCAAAACTTGCAGCCCTGTACGCTTGTCCTTCTCGAGGGAAAATCACTTGAGTGAAAATGTCACTAAACACCAAGCGAACACATCGGATCTCAGCAACATTCAAAGGTGACTTCATTTGATAACATGGTTATTTATTGCAGTCTGTGCATGTTTGCATTTGAGGGTTTGGGAAATTAAATTAATACTTTTATTCAGCAGGGATGCATTAAATTGATCAAAAGTGACAGTAAAGGCATTTATAATGTTACTGATGTTCTTTTGAACTTCCTAGTCATCAAATAATCCTTAAAATTAAAATATATCAGGGCTTTAACTGTTTTCAACAATGATAATAATCAGAAATGTATGGAAGCTTGTTTCCGCCACCTAATAAAAAATGAAAAAGGTAATTGAGACTTTATCTCAGAATTGCAAGATATAAAGCCGAACGTGTCATTGCAACTCTGAAAAATTCTGAAAAATGGTATTAGAGTGATTTCTGAAAGATCATGTGACACTGACTGGAGTAATGATGCTGGAAATCACAGGAATAAATGACACTTTACTATATATTCACATAGAAAACCACAATTTTATATCCTAATAATATTTAAAAATTGTTTTACTGTTATCTGATTAAATAAATGCAGCTTTGGTGAGCAGAAGAGACTTTCATTCTTGCATTTGGCAGATGCTTCCATCCAAAGCAACCAATATTGAAATCAAGATACAGTAGTTTGAGCTAAATTCATTCTACGCTGCAAAACAAATCCTGTAGTTTTTATGAAGAAAAAAAAAAAGCTGTGGTTACCAGAACTTTACCGTCAAAAATACGGTATCAACGTTATTGGTTTTACCAAAGACAAGTCCTTTTAGGCTAACGTTAGTCATGCCACTCGGCCACCAACTTGGTAACGCCTACGGGCAGCTATTTCGGACTAACAAGACCATGCAGGCTCATATCTTGAATGGGTCGAGTCAAAACTGCACTTTCACTGGTCACCAGGACATAAAAACCTGGATTTATAGTAAAATATGATAAAATCGCTGAAAAAGTTTGATGACTTTGCGCCAAAATAAGGTTTAAAAACGCCTTTCCCCCCCACAGGTTATACTACTGCGCATGCGCAAGGGTTCTCTCGCTCTGTCGCGCGCGCGCTGTACAGTTGTATGTGCGCGCTCTTGCTCGCTCGCTCTAGATTCCGGGAGATTTGAACTAATTTGCGGTCATCAGGGAGCCGCTATCAATCTGCGGGCCTCTGGAGACACCCGGAACTTCTGGGAGACTTGGGATGTCTGATATTTACACAACAGACACATACACAGCATATCAAATCTGCCGCCTTTTCAAACAGTAACGTATTTTCCGCTTTCGTGAGCCTCAACTGTGCGCATGCGCCGTCGGTGAAACCAGACGATAGGCTTAAACAGAAAATTTCCTTACTATTTAGATCGAACTGTACATTTAATATAATTTTACTAAAATTATATTAAATGTACAGTTCGATCTAAATAATAAGGAAACTTTCTGTTGTTAACCAATCAACAGTTTTGCATCGTCTTTTACCGTTAAAATCACGATCATTATTTTACAGTGTACCTGTTGGCTATTTTAAAGCTTTATTTTAGACACCTTGAGGCCTTTAAGGTTTTTCCCAAGATTTGACGTTTTGTATATTTTCCTGGTGTCACAGTTTCAACCTAGTGAAGGCCATAATGAAGCGTTTTAACAGCCTGTCATCATCAGATCTGGAACCAGCATCAGCCGTGAACCCTCAGTCACCTCAGACCGACTGGCATGTGAGTATTATTTCGCTTCCATATGTCTAAACGCCGGCAGCTGGCACTTCAGTCCCGCTTTACAGACCAGCCTGTGGAAATAGTGTCTCAGCTCATGTAGTTTGAGTCCGAGCAGGTCATAATGTGCTGTTTCTGCACCCCAACGTTTGTAAACATGCAGTCAGGAACGCTTCATGCTTTTCTACACACGTTCTCCATCCGTCATGATATTCTGAGCTCGAGTGTTTATTCACGGACCGCTTGAATCGCGCTTAATTAAGCAGATGTGTTTGCTTTCCCGACATGCACATGACAGAACACAACAGGTCTGAGTTTGGTGCAAACAAGCCAACAAACAGACGTGTGTGTACAAACACGGCGAACATGAAGCAGATCTGCTTTCATAACAAGGTGCTCCTCATAAAGTGTGCACTAAACATTTTCAATCACACAGATGTGTGTTTACAGTGGAATATAAACGTGTTTATCTCACTGCATGCCACCAGCAGCCTGTCGAGTCGACTTTACCTGACGGGAATGAAAATGAGCTCCTTTCCCCTGTAAAGACTGACGGGTGAAATAATAGTCTGATTTTTCTAAACGGAATGCTTTATTAAACCTATTGACAAAATGAATTATACATTTCACATACGATGCATCAGGCTCTTATGGCTCATTTAGTAAGATATAGTGAGAATATGGAGGAAAAAACAGCTTGATTTCACTTAGAGCAAAAATTGAGTAAGATTTTCAGATGGCTTGTATTGTAAATTACTGATATATTTATAACAGTGCAGCAGATACTTGCATAAAATGCATATAAATATCAATATCTGCCAATAAAATGATATTTAAATCCTTAGTTTGATGATCTGTAGTTTTAAAACATAATACATGATGATCATATTTAATATGATTTTTCTATAAAATGATGATGACTGATGCTTCAGTCCACACTGTAAAAAATATTTTCAAGATTTGTTATCACAACATATTTTCTTTTGTCAAATTTTATAAACTTTATAATAATTTATTTAGTTGCGATAACTTATTATTTTGAGTTTCTGATGATTAAATTAATCTCCTTTATTGTATTAACTCACTTTTTCCAGTTCAATCAAATTAAAATTTTAAGGCAACCAGGTTACTTACTTTTTTAAGTTAAACCAACAATATTTTTTTTACAGTGAAATCACAACATTTTTTCTTTTGTCAAATCAACTTAAATAATTTGTTTATTTCACTTAATATATAATTTTGAGTTTCTGCTGGTTAAGTCAATCTCCATTGTATTAACTCACTTTTTCCCGTTCAATCAACTTAAAATTTTAAGGCAACCTGGTTACTTACTTTAAGTTAAACCATCAATATTTTTTACAGTGCAGTTGAAATATTACACTATCAAAGTTATTCTTACGTTTATTTGAATAAATCAGGTCAGATTTGACACAGAAAGACTCGTGAAGCTCGAGCTGAAAGAGGACGTTTGTACAATTACGCTAAAAGACTTTTACTTGATGAACAAAGTCTAGAGGCCTTAGAAACTGCTTATCATAATGCTATGAAGTAGCTTTAATATGATACTGTCTTTATAGGGGTAAAATTACATATTGGCGTTTTCTGATATGCAAATACATTAAAATGACAGCCGGTTTAAATAAACAAAATCTGATTCAAATATTATTTCAATAAGTATTTCTCTACAAATCAAAGTTTGTGATTCAACTTTTGTTCATGGATTGATTCGATCTATTTATTAAGGAATGTTTTTAAATACTCATGTTGAAGAAATTAAAATACTTCCATAGCCAGATCTCTGTGAAGGTGAGCGGTCACAGTCGAGGTGATATTCGCATTACTTCGGATGTTCTCCTTCTCGTTTCTTCACTGCAAAGAAACACAGGCCATAAATAAGGAACAAATTAAAGGAGAGAAAATCAATAGGACCACATTAGAGCCCTAATTTGGTGTCTTAAAAAAGTCTTCCTCACACTGAATGTATGGAGAAATTGGCCCCGGCACTGATTCATGGAGGACGAGTCCACTGCGTGAAGACATCGCCATAAAGACACGCACATTAAAAGCCACTAATAGGCCATTCAGAATTAATAAAGCAGCATCCTAGTCCTGCTTTTCATAACCCTCAAACATGATGATTTGAGCTCAAATAAAAGCATTAATCTGTTCACACACACACACACACAGTTCAGTGTTTAATGCTGTTAGCTGAATGATTTAGGATGCTTGACTAATGCTGCCTCACTCTCATTTGTTCAAAGCAATATTTCCCTTCAAGCTCTTTTAAAATAGAGAAATAAAAGGTGAATCTCACACATGCACTCTCAAGAACTTAATGTGTGCCTCATACTTTAACAAGAAAAAATAATATATATATATATATATATTATCAAATTTTTTTTTATAAATAGGACCATTGTTTGCATGGCAACTGTTTTTTTTAGAATGATTTACATTTTAATACATTTATTTTGCTAATATTTGCTTTTATGTAGGCTGATTTAATTTAAAAAAAGGTCATTGTATTACAGTCTAATGAAATTAACCTTTGAAAATAATGAGAATTAAAATGTCCAAATGCATCACAGTAATGAGAATACAAGGGAAGACTTAATTGTCTTGAAAAACAATATTATATTATATTATATTATATTATATTATATTATATTATTATATTATTATGGAAGCGTATTGCATTCACATACTCTGTTTTTCTGAAATAACAAGTTAATTATCTCAGAATTAAGAGATAGAAACAGAGCAAAAACTCTATTTCTGTCATAATTCTGAGATAATTAATTTGTTAATTCAGAAAAATAGAGTAAAACCTTTTTTTTTTCCGAAAAAATATCCCGTAATTCTGAGATAATTAACTTGTTAGTTCAGAAAAACAGAGAAAAACTTTTTTCATGAAAAAATATCTAATAATTGTGAGATAATTAATAACTCGTTAATTCAGAAAAACAGAGCAAAATTTTTTATAATGAAAAAATATCTGGTAATTCTGAGATAATTAACTTGTTATTTCAGAAAAACAGAGTAGCAATATGCTTCCATATTTTATTTTATTGTAACAAATGCACATTTGAATGATTGCGTTTTGTTTTCGGGGTCATTATTCAGAAATGCTTGATCAGTCTCCATATATCCTGAAATGAGCTCTACCTTTTCCAAACACTGAAGTGTGTCTGACAGGTGCTTCTCCATCTTATAATTAAAGATAAAGTTGGAAACAGAGGTCACTGTGGTAATGTGAAAGACACATTTGTACGTTCATTAAGGCCTTCAGCATTAGTCTTGATTGTAAATGTTTGTAGCCGCTCCAGCTTCATATAAAAAGCATCATTTTTTGGCAGGAGCACGGAGCGTCCGGGACTGTTAGAGCTGATAAACCTTTGGCTCGACTCCCTCGTTTTATCATTATTATTCCTTCATGCCACAGTGAAAAACAAACTCATTTCAGTGGTTCAATAATAACAAATGTGCTTAATGTGGACGTTTCATTTAGCGGTTTGAGGCCTTTGGTTCGACAGCTGTGAAAACTTTAGGAAACATTAGGAAATGCTTTAGTTATATATAACACCTTAGGGATTAGATATATTAGTTACATTTTACAGAGAACAGTACACAATGCAGGCTATACGCACAAAAGCTTCTCCTGACAGATGGAGCCATTCCCATTTTGTCAGGACTTTGACACTTCCAACTAGAATGTACATTTCCAGAAGAAAATGTGAAGTGGTGCTTGCAGTGGCAAAACTCACCACCCGGTTGCTAGGGTGTTCTGGGTGGTTGCAAGGCTGTTGTTAGGGTATTCTGGGTGGTTGCTATGCGGTTGCTATGGTATTATGGGTGGTTGCTAAGGTGTTCTGGGTGGTTGCTAGGGTATTCTAGGTGGTTGCTAGGGTGTTCTAGGTTGATGCTAGGGTGTTCTGGGTGGTTGCTGGGGTGGGCACAGAGGACTCGGGTGTGATCCTAATTTTTATTTATCATAAATGTTATATCACTGTCTTCGATAAAGTTTTGTCTATCCATTTATGGTGTTATTTTTTTATTTTGGGGGTATTTTTGAATTTATTTACTTCAAAAAGTACCATATTTTCTATGTAAATTATGCTTATTTTTATATATATATATATTTTTTTTAATTTTTAACTACATTAAAATATCATTCCAATAAGTTCTTAGAGCTAAAACCTAAAAATGAAGTGACTTTGCTGTCTTATTTTGGCTTATTTTAGAATGCTCTAAATTACCGTTTTTCCCATTCATTTCTATGGGTGCCCATTTTTGACCCAAATACAAGATTAAGGAGTTTTTTCTTCACCCACTTAACATTGTAGAATTGAGTCAAAAAAAAAATGTGTGTGTTCAGGAGGCAAACTTAGGAAAAGTAGCCAAGTCTAGTACCGCTCATATCAAGGGAAGTATTTTTTTAAAACTTAATCAACTATCTTGCCCACATATGTCATTGGCCAGGTTATACTAATTCCCACCTGCAGTCCCTGGGCAGGTATTTCTCCCACAGAACTGACGCTCACTGGATATTTCCTCTTTTTCTGAGTCGCTGGCCTGTGATTGGCCGATTCGATGTTGTACAGGTGTACCTAATAAAGTGGCCGTTATGGTCTTTATAGTGACATATGCTGTAAGCTTGTACTGGTTTAATTTAGCGTTTGCACTGGTCCATCACAGTCACTCATTATTCAATTAGACACACTTTAATTTGTTCAGGGGGCCAAAGAGTTTCAAAGCTCTTAGTGCTTAGTGGCTTATTAACTGTTCTACATGCTCCTTTATACCGCGGATCCCCCCGACGTAGCCCCCATCCATCAGCACTATATGAAATTACATTTGTTGCTATCTTTCCTATCAGACATACCTCACCCGACCACTAACTCCTTCCCCCCGCAGCTGCGCGAGTGCTTTTTATCTGATGTCTTACCAAAACCATGTTTTCTAAGCAGTTGCCGTGGCAGTATCGAATGTATTTCAGACGTTTGAGGCCAAAAGTGATTTTATGAAACATAATTCACCTTTGTGACGGTGTTAGTCGATTCCCGCCATGCGTTTGTGTTCGGTGGTTCTTATCTCGCTCTGGTTGGAAACAAAAATAAAAGAAAGCATGGTATTTTTTGTGGCACGTCAACTCAGATTTATAAGCTCCAACATGTCTCCTCTCTCCACAGAACGGGAAATACTTTGGCTGAGAAAGTCTGGCTGTCATACCGTAAAGAAATATGATATTAAAATGCAGTAGTAGAGACAACACACTTGACCGGACACGGCAACCTCGGCTTATGAACTGATATATCAGCGTGTCATCGATCTTCAGCGAGGACAAAAAGTTATGGATTTATGTCAGAATGTGAAAAAAGAAAAGGGTGCAAACATATCCCCTCCTCTAGGGGGCGCCGAAGTGCTCTGAAAACACAGGCAAAACTTTATGTTCAAACTGTTGAAATATAGGCCTGGATCGATCACGTTATCCATGACAGGATGGTAAGGTGAGCTAAAACAAAACTTCTGTTAATAAACACTCATGCATGATGCCAGCCAGTATCAACAGGTGTGTTTTGTTGAGTCGCACAAAATAATGTCCTTGACTTGGAAGGAGCGAGTTACCGACCACAGCATATATTTCACTCCCTCAGTGGTCAAAAGCAACAAATCTGATCTTAAAATAATGAATCAGTTTATGTTTTTAGCCTGAGGAATAGCAGGAGCCCTGAATGTCTTGTTTTTCATGGAAACACCTTGAAATAACATATTTCTTTTCTTGCCATTCTTCTGTTTTTCTTCACATTTCTCTGGTGTTCATGAGGTGATGTTTATAATGATCAGGCCAGCGGGTCACGGAGGTCACGGTCTCTCGTGTGATGGATGAGGATGTCTTTGCCGTTATCGCTTTGTGAAGCACATCCCTCAGCCCTCGTGCGTTTACTCACATAGACCTTCTCCGCGTCGGAGAAAAGCATCTTTTTAACTCGTCAACTAAAAACTATGGATTTACTTTGAAACCATTTGAAATTTAGTTTTCATCAAGTTAATAAGCTAAATTATTTAAGATATTAAGGACAAATATCTGCCAGTGGGGTCAGAAAAATAAACTTTTCTTGACCCTTTTATTAGGTAATTGTTCTTGTTTAAACTCACTTCATCTGAATACAATTTTCATTAAACAAGTCTTAAAGGAGTAGTTCACTTTAAAAAAAAAAAAAAAAACTTTTGCTGATAATTTACTCGCCCCCATGTCATCCAAGATGTCCAAGTCTTTCTTTCTTCAGTCGAAAAGAAATTAAGGTTTTTGATGAAAACATTCCAGGATTTTCTCCATATAATGGACTTCAATGGGGTCCAAACGGTTCAAGGTCCAAATGAGAGTTTCAGTGCAGCTTCAAAGGGCTTTAAACGACACCAGACGATGAATAAGGGTCTTATCAAGCGAAACGATCGCTCATTTAAAAAATAAATAACAAAGTTTAAGTTTTATACCATTTGGTTCCCATTGAAGTCCATTATATGGAGAAAATCCTGGAATGTTTTCATCAAAAACCTTAATTTCTTTTCGACTGAAGAAAGAAAGACATGGACATCTTGGATGACATGGGGGTGAGTAAATTATCAGCAAAAGTTTTTTTTTTAAAGTGAACTACTCCTTTAATATATTCAGTTATTTTGCTTCTTCTCCAGTAAATGTATCTTGATTTAATAATGCTGGAAAACGAGACAGAAACACTGAGTAAATACAAAAAAATGGCAAGTAACACATTTTAATTGAACATAAAACGCTTAGTATTTTCTTTATAAACGTACTCCACTAATATTTAATCTTTTTTTTTTACAGTGTAACTGGTGCAGTTAAAGTGTTTTAATTTTTCTGTTTGCATGACCTTTTAAAAGCATAATTAATTAAGCGGTCGAGGAGAAACCCGGTTTAATAGACGCTAAATATCATGCAAGCGTGGACTCATATTTTCAGGCTTTTGTGGAAGAAGAAAAAGATTCCCCGGCTACTCACGTCTGCCGCTTCTGTCAGTATAATGATGACATTGTGCTAAATCTTCTGTTGACACACAAAAGTAGCTGATGAACATCGAAGGCTCTCGTATTGCATACAGTAATCCGCTCATTATTAAACAGATAAGCGTGATCCTTTAAAACAGGTTCAAGGGCACAACAGTTTCCAGTGTCCTGTGTTTCTCCAGCCCAGTGTGGAAATCACTGCAGTTTTAGCTCAGTTAGTTTAGATCGGGTCTGCCGGCCGGACTGTGGTTTCAGACTTCGGCTCCTGAAAGCACATGGGAGTTTTGTGCAAGCTAATTGCTAGATGGAGTGGATTCAGCTCACACTGCATGTGTTTGAGTAAAAATGAATGCGCTTTATCTAATCAAAAAAGCAGATTACAAACAATATTATTAATTCAATTTAACACGTTAGAATTTAGTAAGAAGTAATTCCTTAAAAGTTAACCATTTAAAATGAGTAAAACGTTTGTAAAAACAACAACAACAACAAAAAATGTACATTTAAGTCACCATTATGGTGATCATTGTTTGTTTTAGGCTTCGTTAGGATCGCCGTTTCAGTTTACATGTGTGCATTTTGCATTTATGTTTAATATTATGTTTTTTTTTTTTTTTTTTACTTTCATTGTATTAGTTCATGCATTCCCTGGAAACTCGAACCCGTGGCCTTACTGTAAAAAAAAATAATAATATATTTTCAAGATTTGTTATCACAACATTGTCAAATCAACTTAAATAATTTATTTAGTTGAGATAACTTATTATTTTGATCACCTTCAATGTATTAACTCATTTTTTCCAGTTCAATCAACTTAAAATTTTAAGCTGGCAACCAGGTTACTTAATTTTTTAAGTTAAACCAACAATATTTTTTTTACAGTGTTATGCGCAATGTTCTACTGTTTACTAAATACTAGGTAGATCTATATCAGGGAATGCATCGTTAGATTAATCAGAAACACTATACAATAAGTTTTTACACATTAGTGAATTCGTGAACTAACAATTAACAATAATTCTACAGTATTTGTTAGCTAAGTTAATATTAATTGAAACATTTTGTAATGCATTTTTAAATTAAAAGTTGTATTTGTTGATATGAATGCATTGTGAACAAACTTGAACAAACAACATTGACAAAGATTATTAAATGTTGTACACAAAACTGTTTTACTCCCTAACGCCGATCCGTCACAGTTTTTGTTATTTTTGGACCAAAATGTATTTTCGATGCTTCAAAACATTGTAACTAACCCACTGATGTCACATGACTACTTTGATGTCTTTATTTCCTTTCTGGACAAGGACAGTATACCGTACACACATTTCCAATGGAGGGACAGAACGCTTTCGGACTAAATCTAAAATTTCGGGAGAGTCATTAATGACATCAATTTCATTTTTGGGGGAACTAACCCTTTAAATAACCTCTATTGTCCACCCACTAGGAAAGGCCGAGATTGAATGTTACTGAACATCTTTAAATTGTAGATTCTCAGCGGTGTCGCCGTGAACCGAGATAAAAACATGACCCTGTGGCTTGTGAACTTCGTGTGATTTCCCTGCGGTTCTTGTGATTTTCAGCCAGGAAACGTAAATGCCACCGATTGCCAGAACAAAACAAACTAAACACGTCAAACAGCAAATGAATAAAGTGTTCATATCGTATTTTCTCCGGGGTTATTTTTAGCCGCCGGCACCGCAGGGCATTGCAGATGTCTTGGCCAATGACCCGAGTCTTCATCAATATGTATGTACACAATGGACCCAAGAATAAAAAGCTCTCTCCTCTGTTTTTCCTCTCCTGAGTCCTGTCCCAGCGGGCCACTGATTACCCACAATCCCTTCCCTCAACCATGCAGCGAATGTGCTGAGTGTTTTAAACAAGTGCATCTCTTCTGCTTTAGTATTCAGAAGTATGATGGACGGATGCGCGCGTTGAAAGATCAGACTGAGATCGCCTTCCTGTATCTTACTTGTTAGCCTCTTTAATTAAGAGCGCATTGTTCTGTGGGAAAGAATCGAGCAGGAAAAGCTTCCTGACTCTCTGCCAAGTTAGATTGAGTTTCTCCGTTAAGCTCTGGGCCAGTAATGGAAGCAAGTCAAGCTTGTCAACAGATGCTGTGCCGCAGGATCCGTGTCTTGTCTGTTGGAGCACAAAAGCCATTTCCTGAGGCTTACAGAGGATAAGGTAAAGATACAGGCGTTTTTATATCAGCAGATGCTCGGGTGCGCAAATAATCGAGAAATTAGGCATTCGTTTGGGGAAACGGAGCAACCGTAGGAGGAATGAACTGCAAAAAATAAAATAATAATAAAAAAAGTTACGTTTTTATCAAATTTTACCATTTAAAAATCATCGAAACAAGATTGGTTCACGTAATAAGCAGCACTACATAAGTGTGGATTGTGTTTTGCCACAAGTAAAAAAGTGAAACAAACAAGGGAAAAATCTGTCAAAGAATAAATACACTTAAATTAAATTGTATTCATCTTTAAACAAGTCTTATTATAGCCATTGATGCTTCTCAAATTAATTATTCTTGTTTTAAAGGTAAAAGTTATTTTATTATCTTTGATATACTATAGGTTTAGTTCAAATATTTATTTGGGTTTGTTTTCATTTTAATTTTAGCGATTTCTTTTTTATTTAAACATGTCTATATCAAGTTAATTTTTAGTTTATTTAGTTTCAGTTATTTTTGTAATTCAGTTTAAACTAAACAAAAATGATCTTTCGCTTCTAGCTAAAATAATTGTAATTTTATTTGTTTTATTTCAGGTATTACGTTTGTTTTGGTTTTAGTTTTAGTGAATAAATCTGGTTAAAAAGATTAATTAAAAGTGTTTTTAATTAAAGTGTTTTTTTGTTTTGGTTTTTTTTTTGCTGTGTTCCCCCAAAAATGTAAATTCTGTTCTTATTTTCTCACCCACATGTGTTTTTGTGTCACAAATGTAGACCAACGTGACCACCGTGAAGAACCAAAAGAGCACCATAAATTAATCATAACAGTATTTGTGAAATATATTACAATTGAAATAGTATTTAATCTCAGTATTGATGAGAATTTTGTTGAATAGTGTCTTAAAAGTGAGTCTGTTTCTCACATGAAGCATCAAAGAGCTTCAAAAGAATTGAAACAGAACACAAATCATATATGGACTGTAGATTATTGTATTTATTTATTTATGTTTGACAGACTTGGCAACTTGTTTTGTGGTAAATATGCATAAAGATTATTTAGAATATCTGATTTCATGAACAAATCCAAACCAATATGATTTTGTGAAATATCAACATGTGAGTTTTTGTTTTTTTTGTTCCGATATCTTTTTGAGTTCTGGATTTTAACAACAGGATGTAACAATAATGTAAAATGGAGGGATTGTGTTCCATCTGTTATAGAGGAGCTGTAGTAGCTCCCATGACTCTGTTTCCCATTTTATTCACTCCCCGTCCAAAAATGTTCACCCAGCCGCGGTTTCTATGGTCAATTTACACCATAGAGGTTCTGTGATGGAGTCAGAATTACCTCACAGCCTGAACCTGAACTCAGTCCTGCCCTCATTAGATGTAGTGTGTCTTTGCGGTGGGTCCGATGGGAATAGCTCATGTTCGGCATTAAGATCCAGCGAGCCAAAGGTGTCGCGTCCCTTCACCTTGACTCTATTAATCATGGGCCACATGGAAGCCCACACAGATGTCGAGAGTCTCTTCATCCTCTGGGCGCCTGGAGATCCGCTTTCTCCAGATCTCGATAGGAACGCCGGCCTGCTCTAATGAAGGTGCGGTGCGAGGCCCGTTTCCATGTTTCTCGGAAGAAATGCCTCAAATATCTTCTTTTTATCTCTCAATTCTCCATTTTTTTTCTCAGAATTGTGTCTACATGACTTTCTCATAATTTCTGAGTTTACATCTCGCACTTCTGACTTTTTCTCGCAATTCTTTCTCGCGGAATTCTGTTTATGCAGTATCTCGCTCTTCTGACTTTTTCTCAAAATTGTGAGTTTACATTTTGCCAGTTTTAATTTATCTCGGAATTCTTTCTCTCGGAATTCTGTTTATATCTCGCTCTTCCGACTTTTTCCTCAGAAAAGTTTACGTCTCACAATTTTAACTTTTTCGTGGAATTTTGAGTTTACATTTTCCAATTTTGACTTTTTCTCGGAAATTTGAATTTATATCTCGCTCTTCTGACTTTTTCCTCAGAATTCTGATTTACATTTTAAAATTTGACTTTTCTCGGAAATTTGAGTTTACATTTTGCAATTGTGACTTTTTTCAGATATAAGTTTGCATCTCAAAATTCAGACTTTTTCTCTCGGAATTCTGAGCTTGTATCTCGCACTTGTAACTTTTTCTATAACTTTTCTGAATTTACATATCTAAATTCTGACTTTTTCTCGGAATTCTGTTTATATCTCGCTCTTCCGACTTTTTTCTTGGAATTCTGAGTTTACATTTTTCACTTTTGACTTTTTCTCGGAAATCTGAATTTATATCTCGCTCTTCGGACTTTTTCCTCAGAATTCTAATTTACATTTTACAAATTTGACTTTTCTCGGAAATCTGAGTTTACATTTTGCAATTTTTACTTTTTCTCAGAATTCTGAGTTTACATCTCAAAATTCTGACTTGTTCCCCCCAGAATTCTGAGTTTATATTTTACATTTTTGACTTCTTTTCGAATATTGTAAGTTTGCATCTCAAAATTCTGACACTTTCTCTCGGAATTCTAAGTTTATATCTCGCACTTGTAACTTTTTCTATAACTTTTCTGAATTTACGTCTCACAATTCTGATTTTTTTCTTGGAATTCTGAGTTTACATTTTGCAATTTTTACTTTTTCTCGGAATTCTGAGTTTGTCTCGTCCCTCCAACTTTTTCTCAAAATTCAGATTTTACGTCTCACAATTTTGACTTTTTCTTGGAATTTTGAGTTTACATTTTTCAATTTTGACTTTCTCGGAAATCTGAATTTATATCTCGCTCTTCGGACTTTTTCCTCAGAATTCTGATTTACATTTTACAAATTTGACTTTTCTCGGAAATCTGAGTTTACATTTTGCAATTTTTACTTTTTTTCGGATATTCTAAGTTTGCGTCTCAAAATTCTGACTTTTTCTCTCGGAATTCTGAGTTTAAGTCTCACGATTCCAACCTTTTCTCCGAATTTTGAGTTTCTATCTCGCACTTCTAACTTTTTCTGAGTTTACGTCTCACAATTCTGACCTTTTCTCTGAGTTTCACTGAAGCCCACACAGATGTCCTTCCTCCCGCAGATGTCGGGAGTCTCTTCATCCTCAGTGCTGGATAAGGGCGTCTGGAGATCCGGTTTCTCCACCGATACGGAACGCCGGCCTGCTCTAATGAAGGTGCGGTGCGAGGCCCGTTTTGATGTGTTTCTCAGAATAAATGCCTCAAAAAAACGTCCCGGCAACAATAGCAGCTCGTGGCATGGGAGCTGAACCCCAGCTGCACTTCATTATTTGTGCTCTTTCCATATTTAGATCCGTGTGCATTCCGTCCCTCAGCAGAGAGTCGATCCTAAAAGCAGCTCACCGCATATTTGTGGCTCGGGAGTCATAGTGCACTTCTGAAGGACTTCCTGGGCCATTTTTCAATTGCACTAAAAAATTGGACACAGATCCTGCAGATGGGGGGAAAATCCATTGTATTAAGTAGGTGTCATGAAACGTTTTTTCCAGCCGAATGCAAAAATGGCTTGTTATTTTCTGCACTGTAAGATCAAGTGGTTGATCTCCGAGGGAAGCTTGTTTCCGCCTTGGAACGAAAAGTAAAAAAGTAATTGACTTTTATCTAACAATTTATATAAAAAATTTTTTTTTTCCTCATAATTTTTGTGTTTACATCTTTTTCTCTTAAAAAAACATACTTTTTTCCACACGTTTACTTTTTCTCTCGAATTCCAAATTTACATCTCGCACTTCTGACCTTTTTATTGATTTTATATCTCGCACTCCCAACTTTTTCTCCGAATTCTGAGTTTATATCTCACAATTATGACATTTTCTCTCGTAATTCTAAGTTTAAATGTCACAATTTTGACTTTTTTCCAATTTCCTTCTATATTTTTTATTCCATGCAAGCTTCCATACTAATGCTAACAGCTCATTATATATTAGTAATGAGAGACTGAAAAATGATCAAGTATGCTACTTTTATGCATTTGGATGCCACCTTGGAAGTGTTAAGCTGCCATAAACATGGAAAACTTGGCATTTATCTAGTGAAATATTCTTGAGGACTGACATTTAGAAGAGCGCTAATGATGTATAAAATATACCATATTTACAATTTTATAATGCAAATTAAGTTGTTCGTTCACACGTTTAAGCGCCTTAATGACAGTTTCATAGATTCTCTGTCTGTCTGAATGCAAATTACGGGATCAGCGCTTGCAAATCATCAAGAAAAGTCATTAGAATAAAATGTAGAAAAAGGCCATAATTTAGTGAATAAATGCACAGGTCCAGATTTGAGCTTTGGCTTTTATTTTGGAGCTTAATACGAATGCATGTGTTTCTCTCTAGGCTGCTGTCCAGAAATTATTAGATATATGGAAATCAAGGACTAATGTTTGTCTTAAAGTCCAGAAACATGATTAGTTTGATCCTTTGCATGACCTAATATTCAGCTAACGTTGCAGAAATCATCGGGGTCACGTAGTTTGTGTTATTAATGGGCATCGGTCTCGGCGGAAACACTCGCTTTGCTTTAGGCCGCTCTGTTCTTCCTCATTGTTAGAGGAGGTAAATAATCCCTGCTTTGCTTTGTTTCAAAGACGAGAGGATCGTTCTGCTTGAACCTTCGGCTGAAGAGATGCTGTAATTTGTGAGGAAACGTTCCCGCTGGTTTGCTTCATCCACCTGGAGAAGCATATGGCCACAGTGTGTTGTGCTCCATGTGAAATGAGCAGAACGCCAAAACATCCCGGTGAGGTGATGTAACGTGCCTTAGAAGAGTTTTGCAAGGTGATATTCAATCTTCACAGACGCCACAGGAGGGAGAGCAGCAAACGAGCAGTTATACGATCCGATCGAGACAAAGACATCATCAGATGCATTAGCGTTCTGACAGGCAATGAGAAACATTTGACCAAAACTTGTGTAATTTATGAGTACACTTTTTAGTTATGTAATGCATTTAAGTGGCCCCAGTAGACTTAAGTGGACTTTTTTTAATGCATTAGATAACAAAATGCCAAAGCAAATGGCATTTATTTGAAAGACATGCAAGCAGTCTTTTGAAAAGGTGTGTTTGTTCACTTTGCCTTCAAATCCTTTATAACCTTTCTGATGCGTGTAAATGGACATTCTGTTATCATTTGCTCATCCTTGTGTTCTTGCAAACCTGATTAATCTGTCTATATTTCACACAAAGAGGCTGAATGTTCACTAAATCCTTATGGTTTTATTAGAAACCAACAATTACCAGCACTTTTCATCAATGGGAAAGATCGACTCCTACATGTAAAATAAACTTTCAATGCCAAATCAGCCTAAAATTCCTTCTAATTTTCTATATTCATGCTCCTCTTTTCTATACAATGAAAGGTGATCGCAAAAAGCTCCATAAAAGCACAATAAAATGAAAATTAAAAATTTCTTCCTCTTTTCATTGAGTTCAGTGCAATGAACTCAAATAAATGAACATCTTTTTATTGAATAAAGTTAAAATATTGATAAGTTTCTCGTATGATCTTGTATTTCAAAACCTGGAGATATTGTATAGGGATTTTTAATGCATTTTTTATGGTGCTTTACTTTTATCCAGTGTCTTTGGATCGACATGAGCTTGAGTAAATGATGACAGAATTGTCTTGTATTTGCTGAGTTTGCGTTTCAGAAGAAGATGACGATAATGCATTATGATGTATTATTGAGATTGTTGTTAGTTGGCTTTGAAATGATATTTGTGTTTAGTGGATAGCTAATGTGATTTTCTGCTAAAGTTACGGTTAACTTGAGGAGAATTGATGTACATCTAATCTAATTTCATTAGAGTCAGCATGAAACAGAAGATGTGATGGTCTTTTCTCCTCTGTTATGCCGTATATCCGAGTGAAACGCTTCTGGAACGGGAACACATGTGGGCGGGGCTTGATTTTGCCTGTTGGGACTTGATTGGATAGTTGTGGTTTGCTATTGGCTGATCTCATGTGAGTGACAGGTCGCCCCGCCCACATCATCAGAGAAGAGAAGAGACGCTGCAAAAGGAACTGATTCTGATTCAAGATTACATCAATTCAACAAATTAATGATGTGCACCGATAAATCATTTAGGATAAGTACCGCAATATTCAATCGAAAAACAAGAACGGTGTGTATGCATGTGCGGTCATCGTTCTGCCGGACACCTGCTCCTCGTGTCCCGGTGACTCTCGCCAAGAGCCAAACGTCTGCTTCTGAAAACACGGCAATATTTCCTAATAGACGCTGCAGAAGACCACCTGGGCAGGGTCTGAAATTAACACTCGCCACATGCCGTTAAAAATCAACGCTGTCGAATCACCAGCCAATTTGGCGGGTTATTTATTATGCTTACTCAATTTACTGGGGAAGTTTGTGTAAGACGGATCTTAGTACTAATACTCGTGAGTCATCATGATTTATTAAATACGGCGCATATCTGGTTTACTTTAAAGGAGTAGTTCACTTTAAAAAAAAAAACTTTTGCTGATAATTTACTCACCCCCCATGTCATCCAAGATGTCCATGTCTTTCTTTCTTCAGTCGAAAAGAAATTAAGGTTTTTGATGAAAACATTCCAGGGTTTTCTCCATATAATGGACTTCAATGGGGACCAAACGGTTCAAGGTCCAAATGAGAGTTTCAGTGCAAACTGTTCAAAGGGCTTTAAACGACACTAGGTCTTATCTAGCGAAACGATCGCTAATTTAATAAATAAATAGAAAAAATTAAGTTTTATAAGGACAAATGTTCGCCTTGCTCTGTTCTGTGATCCATCAGAATGAACAAATCGAGTCATTTGGTTCATTTTTTTCGTTGAACCTTGACCTTGAACCGTTTGGACCCCATTGAAGTCCATTATATGGAGAAAAATCCTGGAATGTTTTCATCAAAAACCTTAATTTCGTTTCGACTGAAGAAAGAAAGACATGGACATCTTGGATGACATGGGGGTGAGTAAATTATCAGCAAAAGTTTTTTTTTTTTTTTTGCTAACTTGATTATTTTATTTTGTCCATCAAAGACATGGCAATTGATATACCAAAGAAATTGGCAAAAATAAAGCTAACAAAAAATAATATTTCATTTCTTGTTAGCTTTATTTTATCTTAGTTTTTGGTGTCAGTTACACACACACACAACCCCATAAACCTACCCATCACACACAACTTTATACAGTTTTACATTTAATTACTTCATTTTTATACCAGATCTGCAAATGAGGCGGTTTTCGGAGATTTAGTCTTGTCTGTGTACAAATTAGTCCTCTAAATATAGTTAAGTAGGTACACACACACATTGATTTTTTTTTTATTTTTTATTTTTTTGTAATGTTTTTATTTAATAACAACAGTAGGCTATTTCCTCCTGGAAATGTAAATCAATTTATTCTCTGCAAATCTGTTGGGTGCCACTTGAAACTTCATCTTTAAGGTCAAATCTTCCAAAGTTTCCCTCTCTCGTTTCCTCATCTTCGCCCCAGACAGGCGTCTTCAATCAAAGCACTCTTAATTTAAGTCTTGGCCTCTGAGGTAAAATGAGCTTCTAAAAAACAGCCACGCACAAACAAACACTTCTTGGGCCCTGACAACATTGATTCATTCCCTGATCACTTTTGCGAACTCGCCGTAAGTTCATTTGAAGGGTGATGTGCGCATCAGAATTCAGAGAACAAGACGCGAGCGCTCGAGTTTGTCTCATCTGGATTCGACCTCGGTAAATGAGGTGGAAAGCTCTCAATTCAGTTCTGTCACGGATCACTCAAGAGTTGATGCATCATCTATTTGAGCTGAAGGATGAACCCGTGACAGGCTAAAGAGATGCTCAAACCCAGCTTAGTTAAAATCAAGCTGGTTACCTGAGGTTATCTAGAGAGTCACATGGCCGTGTTGCTTGTAAATGCTTGACCCTGCGATGTAAGAACACGATGACAGCTCTCGTGTGTGTTTTCTCTGTTGCTTTGTTAGATTTGCGCCGCTGATCTCAGTCTCCTGGGCTTCAGGCGTCCTTACTGATGGAACAACACATTTCTCATACGCCACTGGATAATTAGTGTGGCTGCAATTAGCTAGTTGTATAAGAGGCACAATTAACTGTAAAAAGTTTATGGCAACAATGTCACCAACAACTGTTTATATATTCAAGCTCTGCCGTGCTTTATAACCTTTAAAGTGCCCCTAGTGTGCTAATTTAAAACGTCCTAATTTTGTTTTTGGCGTCACATGCACACTGTAAAAATGAATGCGCTTTTTCTAATCAAAAACATTCACTGTAAAAAATATTTTCAAGATTTGTTATCACAACATATTTTCTTTTGTCAAATCAACTTTATAATAATTTATTTAGTTGAGATAACTTATTATTTTGAGTTTCTGATGGTTAAATTAATCTACTTCATTGTATTAACTCACTTTTTCCAGTTCAATCAACTTAAAATTTTACTTACTTTTTTAAGTTAAACCAACAATATTTTTTACAGTGTAGTAATCACAACCTTTTTTTCTTTTGTCAAATCAACTTAAATAATTTATTTAGTTCAGATAACATATAATTTTGAGTTTCTGATGGTTAAATTAATCTCCTTCATTGTATTAACTCACTTTTTCCAGTTCAATGAACTTAAAATTTTAAGGCAACCAGGTTACTTACTTTTTTAAGTTAGACCATCAATATTTTTTTTACAGTGTTGTGGCAACAGATTACAAGCAATATTATTAATTGCATTTAAGAATAGAATTAAAATTAATTAATTACTTGAAAGTTAACCATTTGAAATGAGTAAAACGTTCCAAATAAAAGTACGTTAAGTCACCATTATGATCGGTGTTTGTTTTACACTGTAAAAAAATCTTTTCATGATTAGTAATCACAACATTTTTTCTTTTGTCAAATCAACTTAAATAATTTATTGAGTTCGGATAACATATAATTTTGAGTTTCTGATGATTAAATCATTCTCCTTCATTGCATTAACTCACTTTTTCCATTTCAATGAACTTAAATTTTAAGGCAACCAGGTTACTTACTTTTTTAAGTTAAACCAACAATATTTTTTTGTTTTAAAATGACGGTTTTCTCCTTCAGTGATTCTGCTCGTTAACATCAGATGTCTTCAATGTTGCCAATATAAAAATAAAGATAATATAAAATATTCAATCTTCGACGTCTGTCTGTTATTCAGATATTTTTGTTTAATTTTGTGGCGTAAACTTTACTCATTTTAAATGGTTAACTTTTAAGGAGTTTTTAAAGAAACTTTTTTTCTTTGTGAGGCAACATAATTGTCATGTATTCACAGAACTTGCATGCTCGCATTCTGAAACCTGATTATGAGAGATTTTTTTATTAAGATAAACTCTATACTGCATCTTTTCCTCCCATCTGTTCACAGGCTTTTGACAGGAGCAGTATGACAGCGAACCAATTTAAAAGCACTGACCTGCACCGAGGGGTCAGAGTTCACCTGCATGACGAGATTGCATTGACAAGGGAGGTTATAGTTTGACAGGGTTCGAAATTAAAATAGAACAGTGACAACATAGTGCAAATATAAAGATTGCGAAGAATTATTACACCAAACCCAAGCCATTAATCCAGTATAAATGTTTTCTCAACTATTTTTTGCTGTAAAAGCACACCTGAATCGATATCTAAACATCATTGAGACAAGATAAATTCTCCTGTAATTTGTCTTTTGCACTGGCAGAAGAATTAGAAAACAAAATACATTTATACAGAATCTTGATATATTCTTGGAAACCAAGCCTCTTGTGTCTTGTGCAAATTTGATTTTCAGGTCAATTTATTTAGTTTTAAGGATGTGTAGACGTTTTTACTTTACTTTCAGAATTAAACTCCACAGTGTTTACACTTCAATAAACCTACAGCCATTCATTTCAGCTTTGCTCCGTCCACAGCACAATTAGATATAATTACGCCCCGAAAATGGATTAAACAATTGTCTTTGCATGAATAATGTAAATCCAATGTCTTTCTCTGGCAGTCTTAAATGGCCGCTGTTCTCGTATTGATTTCTGTCGAGTCCTGACCACCGCCTCTCATGTCTCAGATCACCAGCTTTCTGTCATGTATCCATTTCCCCTTCACTGGTCTGTCCTGTTCGCTCCAGCGGCGGATCCATCAAGACCTCTCTCGCCTCAATATGTATCACTTTAAAGCTCAGAATTGCACAGTATTGTGTGTGTCCTTGTGCTAAACACAAGAAAAGTGTACATTTACAGTACATGCATGCCATGAAAACAAGAAACTCTTCTTCTAACCACAGGTCGAGATCTAGATCTGTCGTTCCAAACACACAACTTTGCAATGCTATTTGTATAGATGGTTTCGGGAAACACTGAATCGATGAACTGCTGATAACAACAGAATTTGCGACCACAGTCGGCTAACAATGCTTCTTTTTTTTAGCAGTGATTGGAAAGCCATGCTTCTGAATGACAGATCCTAGTGATGTCATGTAGATGGAGAATGGAAGCGGTCCCAGCACCGAGCCCTGAGGCACTCCAGTAGCTAGATGTCGTGACTTACCCTGAAGGACCTACTGAGAGGTAAACATCTCAAAAGTAAAGATTATTTACTGCCATTGAAGGTTCCTTTCACATGGATAAAAAGTTCTTTAGACATTTTAAATGTTCTTCACACACACAAAATAAGAAAATAATGAAAAAAATGAAAATAAGAATAAAGCTAGCTAACTAAAAATAATATATATTTAATTTTGTGTAAGCTTTATTTTTATTTTATTTATTTTTTTTTGCCAAATTTTGGTGTAAGTTACACACACACACACACAAAGAAATTTTTATTTTTTAGAACTGATCACTGCCAGTTTTTATAATAATAATTTTTTTTATAATAATACTTTATAATAATTTACTTAGTTGAGATAACTTATTATTTTGAGTTTCTGATGGTTAAATTAATCTACTTCGTTGTATTAACTCACTTTTTCCAGTTCAATCAACTTAAAAAAGTAAGTAACCTGGGTTGCCTTAATTTTAAGTTAAACCAACAATATTTTTTACAGTGTAGTTATCACAACATTTTTTCTTTTGTCAAATCAACTTAAATAATTTATTTAGTTCAGATAACATATAATTTTGAGTTTCTGATGGTTAAATTAATCTCCTTCATTGTATTAACTCACATTTTCCAGTTCAATAACTTAAAATTGTAAGGCAACCAGGTTACTTACTTTAAGTTAAACCATCAATATTTTTTTACAGTGTTGTGTTACTAACATCAACCACTAGAGGCGTCTAAACGAACACAACTGATTGTTCCGTGTGCGAGAAAGACAAGGTGTTAAACTAACCAGTAGATGTACACATTATTATAATACTTTGCCTTAATCTGATTTACATGTAATGTGTGAGCTCTCTGTGTTCATTCTGAAGCTTTTAGCCGCTCTGAGATGAATCTGCTGCGTATCAGATTCTCTGCTCATTATTACTCTCTCTTTGTGTTCACTTTGGCTCTTGTGCTGAATTTAAACAGTATGGCAGATAAATATATTCATGTGAGGAAGCCAAACATCTGGATTTCCTCTTTCCTATACTGGCCGATTTAGACCGCCATGCCGTCTCACTCCTGCCACATGTTGAATGATACGGGGCTGGAAACATATTACAATCTCATTTAATTGATATGAGCATGAACTTCACCTTAAATGTCTGTTATATATTTTTATCAGTGCAAGTGTGTCGTTGAATGAAAAAGAGCAGTTCAGGCACAAAGACACCAATGTGTTTTGAACAACATGATGCTGAATGAAGGTTTGAGTCAAATAGCAACATTTGATGTTGTTTGCACACTTCAGACTGTGACTTTATGAATGTGGTGACATAAAACAAAGAAACACCCATAAAAAAGACAATAAATTCATTGTGGTTAAAGCAACACCGAGGAACTTTTCCTCTGCGGGCGCCCTACAGGTTGCAAGTGTAATTGTCCATTACCGCTGTCGTAAATAATTAAGCCTACCGTCGCAGGTATTAAGCCTTTCCGCCACAGAATGAAAAATAAAAAAGGTAAACTCGCAATTGTGAGAAAAAACGTCAGAATTGTGAGTTAAAAAGTATTTTTTCTCGCAATTGTGACTTTATTTCTCAGAATTGCGACTTTATATCTCACAATTGAGACTTTATTTCTCAGAATTGTGACTTTATATCTCGCAATCGCGACTTTATTTCTCGCAATTGTGACTATTTCTCAGAATTGCGACTTTATTTCTCGTAATTCCTACTTTATTTCTCGCAATTGTGACTATTTCTCAGAATTGCGACTTTATTTCTTGTAATTGCTACTTTATTTCTCAGAACTGTGACTTTATCTCAGAATTGCGACTTTATTTCTCGTAATTCCTACTTTATTTCTCGCAATTGTGACTATTTCTCAGAATTGCGACTTTATTTCTCGTAATTCCTACTTTATTTCTCGCAATTGTGACTTTCTCAG
Organism: Pimephales promelas; assembly: GCF_016745375.1. The sequence continues at coordinate 296,653 of NW_024121171.1, read as the reverse complement.
AATTGCGACTTTATTTCTCGTAATTCCTACTTTATCGCAATTGTGACTTTCTCAGAATTGCGACTTTATTTCTCGTAATTCCTACTTTATTTCTCAGAACTGTGACTTTATATCTCGCAATTGCAACTTTATATCTCACAATTGTGACTTTATTTCTCGCAATTGCTACTTTATTTCTCAGAATTGCGACTTTATCTGAGAATTGCGACTTTATATCTCACAATTGCGACTTTATTTCTCCGAATTGCGACTTTATATCTCACAATTGCGACTTTATATCTCACAATTGCAACTTTATTTCTCAGAATTGTGACTTTATATCTCACAATTGCGACTTTATTTCTCGCAATTGCTACTTTATTTCTCAGAATTGTGACTTTATCTCACAATTGCGACTATTTCTCAGAATTGCGACTTTATCTGAGAATTGCGACTATTTCTCACAATTGCGACTTTATATCTCACAATTGCGACTTTATATCTTACAATTGCGTCTTTATATCTCGCAGTTAGGACTTTATTTCTCAGAATTGCGACTTTATATCTCGCAATTACAACTTTATTGCTCAGAATTGTGATTTTATATTTCACAATTGCTACTTTATTTCTTGCAATTGCTACTTTATTTCTCAGAATCGCAACTTTATCTCACAATTGTGACTATATCTCACAATTGTGACTTTATATCTTGCAATTGCGACTTTATTTCTCAGAATTGCGACTTCATATCTCGCAATTGCGACTTTATTTCTCAGAATTGCGACTTTATTTCTCGCAATTGCGACTTTATTTCTCACAATTCTTACTTCATATCTCGCAATTGTGAGATGAAAAGTTGCAATTATTATTATTTTTTTATTCAGTGGTGGAAACAAGCTTCCATAAGCTAGAGTATGTTGCATGATTTCATGACTGTAAGATGTATTGCGACATCAGAAACGAAGAAAAACAAATTAATGACTATTGTAACGCTTGTCGTAAAGCAAGTCAAATTTGTAATTTTCTTATGTCTCATTATAACTACAGAAACAAAACCCGATCTGGCAATCTTACATTTTGGTTATAGCAGATATAGGCAGTTCCTCCAGGATTTCACGATTTTTTTTTGTGATTTTTGCGATCAAAATGACTGATTTTGTGGTGGTAATTTCCAAAAATTTGTGAAAAAATTTGCGACATTTATATATAATATTTACCATAATAGTTTTCAGTCCTTCCAGAAAAACGCGGAGTTTTTTTGTGATTGTTGCGGGCAAAAATTGATTGATTACGCGGCCCGTTTTCTTTTAAAATGCAATGGAATATGCGGGATATTTATGCAATGAAATTGCAGGAATTTGCAAAAATTGAGGGAACTTGCAAAAATTGCGGTTTGATGAAAAAGAGAAAGAGAAAAAATGATTCCCCCAACACCCTGTTCTCACTAGGCTAATGTAAGAGTCATTTCTTATTACTTCCTTTGATAAGCAAGCATACTACATCATAGAAAGTGCTGGGAATGTTTAATTTCTCATCTTGTTTTATTTCAGACTGTAATAACGAGTGTAAATAAGGTGTGGCCCCTTTAAGAGCTGTGCGCTCCCTGTTGAACTCTCTACAGTGTTATATGTGCGCCTTGAACACCCCATGTGTGCGGGTAATTTCTGTTTGATGCTACACTTCTTTTATCTTATGTTGTTTATTAAGTAACGATGTGACGGTAGAACGTGTGACAGACAGTTATACGAGTTCGATTTGTGAGATGTCAATCGCCTCCGCGAGTCTGTCTGGCGTCGCGTAATTGCGTCACTTCATAACGTTCCCATGGAAACAGGGGGAAATGGCTGCTCTTGTGTGAAGCAAACGCAACATTTTTCAACTTTCTGCTAAGATACATGTGACTTTTTTGCAATGAAACTTTTTTTGCAGCGAGGATTATGAAATTATGCAAACCCCGCATATTTTGCACGGAAATCGGCAATTTATGCGGCGAAAGTGCGGCGTATTTGAAAAAATGCGGCCCCCGCATAAATATGCGGACTTTGGCTGATTTTGTATTGAATTCAGCGATCGCATAATCGCGTTTTTCTGGAGGGACTGTATAGGACCGCAAAGCAGAGGCATAAGTGCCTTTCACCCTGTTACAACTTAATGAAACGATTTTGGAAACATTATTTTAAGGTAAAAAATCTTACTTAGTGTTGCTTTAACCTGTAGGTTTACTCTCATTTTGGATATTGGCAGTGATGCCATAGAAGAACCATTTTTGGTTCCTCAAAGTACCTTTAAGTGAACAGTTCTTTAAAAAAAAAAACCATTTGATCTTAGTGTAAGAACATTTTAAGAACCTTATTTCATTATATGGAAACTTTTGTTCAGTAAAATGTTCAATGCATGTTAAAGATTCTTAATGGAACCTTCAATGCCAACAAAGATCCTTTATTTTTAAGAGTGTTGGACGTCGGGGAGAACAAAATGATTTCCAAGATAGTAGTAGCGGTTATTTGTTGCTAGGTTACTTTGCTCTGTGGATCCATTGTGACAAAAAGCCCCTCTTGAGATTAATCAGGATCAGAGCTCTGGATGGCTGGATCTGGAGATGGAAACACAAATGCCTGAGATTTTCTAGGACCAATTTAGCTAATGTTACTTGTTTTCTGACATCATGTACGAGTGCAATTAACCATGTTTCATTTTTAAAAAATAAAACTCATGTCATTTTATTAACAACATAAACTCTTTGAAAAAAATTATTTGAAATAGAACAGTTTATCAAACCTTTAGACAACATCTTACTTGTTTTTGCATATATGTGTGTTTTTTGTTTTATTTTGAGGATTATATTTGACACGCTTTTATGGATATTATGATGTATTGAGAATATGGAGGAAAATCCTCCCTCAATTATATTCAGAGACCCAAACTGAGCAAAAATATGCAATTTGCTGCAGATGCTGATATTTATATAGACAATAAATAAGAAGAAATTCTGATGCTTGTAATATAAATAAATGAGACATTTATAAAACAGATTCTTGCATATCAATAAAATGCATATCAATATCAATATCCACCAGTAAGATGGTATTTTAATGCTTAGTTTTAAAGCTCTAGTTTTGAAACATATAGGCTAATGCAATACAATACAATGATGACTGAGAGAACAAATAAATCTTCCTCAAAAGCCAAGATTTTTCAACAACAAAAAAAGGATGAATAATCAAGTGAACCTGTGTCTTCAGTCCAGCAAATGTTCACCTTTAAATATTACTAACATCAAAGTTATACATTTATTTGTTTCATTTTATTATTATTTACAATATAAATCAGTAAAGATTTACCCTGGAAAAGATATGAGCAGAAGGAGCTTATTACTTGTTAAAACAAAAAAAGTCTATCAATTTAGACGACATAAGGCATAAAGTAGCTAGTATACTAGATGATGCGCAACAGGTTTATCAGATCATTTTTGTGTATTTATTTGTGTTTCAGATTCATTTTTTAATATCAGTATTAATCTGTGGTTTCATAAGGGCGGTGCAGTATGGTGTTTTGGTGCATTTGCATTAAATCAGAAGCGAATCGCGAGCATAGAGAAAATCACCCGGGTGGAGCTAAGATGTGCAGTACAGTGATTTACTGTGTTCTTACAATGCATTAGCATGATAACCACGGCCGCGTAAATCTCACTCTGCTAATGCGAATGCGAGAATGCATTTGTGTGATTCATGGAAGGCATCTCTTCACTCACTCAGGTCTGCAAATCATTAGTGTGCAGACGTCATATTTCTGCGGTGCAAATGACAGCTCTAATGCATCTGCTGCTGGAAGATGCCGTTCTGTGGAGAACACACGGATGAGGCTTATTACTGCTGTAAACGCCCACAGAAAGCTCAACCTTTACAGGCTGAGCATGGAGGAACTAATACTGGGAATCTGCACAGATGTGCGTGTTGATCTTTTAGACAAATCAGATTTATGGCTTTGTAAAGTCGTGTTTGTTGCTTTAGGGAAAATGAGAAAAGCCTCTGAGGAACGGCGGGTGTAAACATATCCTGAGACACGGGGCTGTGCACTATTAGATATCTTTCTTTTTATTTTTAGAACATTTCGTAAAAATGAATACGCTTTATCTAATAAAAAAAAAGTCAATTAATTCAATTTAACAAATTAGAATTGAGTAACAACTAATCAAAAGAATTTTTAATAAGTTAACCATTTAAAATTAGCAAAAATTAACTTAAACTTAGAGGGATACTCCACTTTTTTTTTTTGGAAATAGGCTCATTTTACAACTCCCCCAGTGTTAAACAGTTGGGCTTTACCGTTTTCTAATCCATTCAGCCGATACTCTGATATTTAGAAGAATATCAGTAACCAGTTTCTGGTCTCATTGACTTCCATAGTATATTTTTTTCTTACTTTGGAAGTCAATGGGACCAGAAACTGATATTCTTCTAAATATCAGAGTATCGGCTGAATGTATTACACTGTAAAAACCAATTAGTTCAGTTTACTTAATTTTATTATGCAAACTCGTTGCCTTAATTTCATTAAGTACGTACAACTTAATTGCATCAAGTTATCATTATTTAATCCATTTAAGTTTTGTCAACTTAATTCTATCTGTGATCCGAGGAAGTGTACTCCCAGAGTGCGTTGCGGCATTAATAAATAAATTGCTTTGTTTTACTATTTTTGGCTTTATTTTACCATTACAATTTTATTTGATATCGTTATTGGGATTATACTAACAAGAGACTGCTAATAAAATTGTAATGTCTAGTTAATTAAATGATTTGTTTTTTTTTTATGTTACCACTTTTGTGGTTTGCATGCTGAATGTTGAAATCTCAAGCAAAATTGCAAGACATTGTCACAAATATATAGGGATTATATCAACCCAATTAAAGATTTATGCCATAAGTGTTTGCAATATAATATAAAGACCATTATTATACATGATGTATATTTATGTTAAATATAATTAATAAATTAATTCAAAATATGTAATATATAGTACTTAACTTCCTTTGAAATCAAATAATTGTGATTTCATGTTGCATCACTGCAATCAATTGGAAGAGAATTACAATAATATATATTAAGTTCCAACCAAAGGGAACATCAATCACAATAATGGTGAGAAAAGGGAAATCGACAAGTCAACTAAAGAATTTTGATGTTCTCACAAAATATGGTGTATTGACAATAACATTCAAGATGACTGGAAAATGAGCGAATGCAAATAAGAAGAATGATGACTGCAGAAGTGGAAGAAATTAGTGAAAAGTCTAATAAGAATTGCCCCTGCTTCATTAACCATTTACCCCGCCTGTTTTTTTTGGGCAAAATGGTACTCAAACCAGTCAAGTAATGTTTACAAGGTTTTTCTGAGTAACGAAAGCATAGCATGCAAAAAGTACAGATTACTAAGAAATTTTAAGTAAGTTCAGCAAATTATTGGACATTAAGTAAAGTTAACAAAAAAATTCTTAGTAAGAACAATGTTAGATTTTACAGTGTAGAAAATGGTAAAACTCAACTGTTTAACTCTGGGAGAGTTGTAAAATGAGCTTATTTCCAAAAAAAAAAAAAAAAGTGGAGTATCCCTTTAAATTTATGTCACCATTATGGTGATCGGTGTTTGTTTTGTTTTAAAATGCCGGTTTTCTCCTTCAGTGATTATGCTTGTTAATATAAGATGTCTTCAATGTTGGCAACATAAAATAAAGAGTTCTTAATTAATCTTTGACGTCTGTCTGTTATTCAGATACTTTGGTGTAAACTTTACTCATTTTAAATGGTTAACTTTTAAGGAATAATTTGATTGATTACTCAATTCTAATTTGTTCAAAGTAATTAATAATGTTGATTGCACTCTTTTGCCACTGTTTTATTGATTAGATAAAGCGCAGTAATTTTTACAGTGTATTAAGGGACATTCACAGGTCACTGCACATTTGAATTAAGTTTTAATTATTTTTAAGGTCATGCATTGTGCTTATGTTAATATGTAAACACAACCTTATGACATGAAGGTTCAAAAGTTTGCCAAGATGTTTTAATGGTTTTGAAAGAGTCTCTTCTGCTCACCAAGGCTGCATTTATTTGAACATAAATACAGTAAAACTGAAACATTTATGCAACTTAAATAGCTTTTTATGTGAATATATTTCATTCCTGTGATCAACTCAATATTACTCCAGTCTTCAGTGTCACACTATCCTTCAGAAATCACTCTAATATGATGATAGAGAGATAGACAAATGATAATGGAAGTCAATGAGGACTCGGAGTGTTTGTTTATTCACATTCTTTAAAATATATTCAACTTGAGGATCCCTTTAATGTAACAAATGAATTTTGTCACGAGTTTAATCACCTTCATTGTATGTCCTTCTGCATCAAACACAACTTTACAATTAAAGCATTGGGTTAAAGGGTTAATTACAATTGTAAATCAATCATGCATTATGATGAAAATCTCATCAGAGTTTTGGAGCTCATTAGAGAAATAACATGATTTGTTTCGCTCCTTTTAAATCGTGACAATGGAAAGCAAAACAGCAATTTCCAACCGCTGTATTCATATTTGCATCAACATGTTTCAATGTAATTAAGGAACACTTTTCCACAGTTATAATTTGATGCTGATAAAATTACTTTCAATTTTTTTTAATGAAAAAAAAAAGGCATAAATCACTTTTTGTTTGTCTTTGTTCCTTCGATAACTGGAATATGAGCGTTTCATTAGAAGTTGGTTTGTTTTTCTCTGCTAAACTCTATCATCTAATTCAACACAGAATCTTTGTCACAAGGAATTTTCCATCTGTGCGTTCTCATCATCTGCAGCACAGAGGTTTTACTGAACGCTTCATATTTCAGCGGCTGATTTAAAACATTTTTCCTCTTGCTTGTGAGACTGGAATGAAATCAAGTTGCCAAACTCTTGCGGCTCGCTTTAAACGAACGACTTGTGTCATTAGATTCGTTTACACAGTCCTTATTTAAAAGGTAATTATAGACATCTGCAAAAATGTGTATCATCAGTATAATCAAACATTAGTGTAATTATTACTGTGCGGATATTTAAAATGATGATTGAAAAATGATAAACATAATGCTATTAATCTCTCTAGATAAACTTGCTCTCTCAGATTCATGGTGCGTCTGAAGCTATTAGCAGATCCATCCATCCATCCATCTGTCTGCCTGTCGGTCATTATATCCATACATGCAGACATAGAGACATACATACGTGTATACATACATGCATACAGACATACATACATGCATGCATTCATACGTGCATACATAAATACATGCATACATACATACATCCATACAAACGTGTGTGTATATATACAAACATGCAGACATACATACATGCATACATAAATATGTGCATACATACATGCATGCATACAAACATACATGAGTGTATATACATGCATGCAGACATACATACATGCATACATAAATACGTGCATACATACATGTAGACATACATACGTGGAGACAGACATACATACATAAATACATGCATATATATATATATATATATATATATATATACACACACACACACACACACATACATGCATGCATACATACATACATACGTGCATACATGCATACATACATGTAGACATACATACGTGGAGACATACATACATACATACATACATACATGCATATATATATATATATATACACGCATACATACATACGTGCATACATACATGCATACATAAATACATACATGCATACATACGTGCATACATACATAAATAGGTGCATACATACGTGGAGACATGCATACATACATGCATACATACATAAATACATGCATACATACATGCATACATACATAAATACATGCATACATACATGCATACATACATAAATACGTGCATATATATATATATATATATATATATATACACCCATACATACATACGTGCATACATACATGCGTACATACGTGCATACATACATGCAGACATACATACGTGCATAAATGCATACATACATAAATACGTGGAGCCATAGATACATGCATACATGCATACATACATACATGCATACATAAATAAATACATGCATACATAAATAGACTTATACATACATACATACATATGTGCATACATGCGTGCATACAAACATACATACATATGTGCATACATGCGTGCATGCATACATACATACATACATACGTGCATACATGCATACATACAAACAAATTCAACTGATATTCAGGAATCAGTGTGGATTCACACTTGGCAAGTAGATTAGGTCAACACTTTCTTCTCTACCAAGATAACGTACAATGACTTCTGTGCACTGACCCTGAAGGGAGAAAAGCGACTTTTGATTGATTTTACATCAGTTTTCACACTCTGATTTCTATGAATCTGATCATAGTTCAATCTGTCACAGTCTAACAGATTTGATTTCACTCACAACTTTGACTGAATGTGCATTTACAGTGTTTGTCTTTATTGAGTAATGTTTATCAAAGTATTACAGTCATAGAGGGTCTGTAAAGGTCTGGGATAAGGTGATGTCTGAAGCCTGCGGTGGGTGAAAACCCTTCAGCGTCTCTCACGGTTGTCATGGTTTGTTTCCACTCTCTCAGCAAACAATCCCGTCTTTGTTGTCCTGGTCTGGAGAGGATCCTTCAGTCCGCGCGTCGCCGCATTCACTGATTGCTCTCTTTTTCTGCTGTTACCTCACATATGATATTTAGAGGCTCATTTGAATGGTCCTGAATCTGATATCACACAACATAATAAGCCGAAGATGAGATGGCCAGTCTGAGGGACATGCAAATCATCTCGATAAATTGGATTTCGCCGTGTTAATATGAACACGCTGATTGTGAGTATATTGTCCAATCATGCTGCAGAATCACACAGGCTATTATCACAAATACATTCATCTAATGTCACACTTTGAGTCTGAACTTAAAATGTTATGATTCGTTTGATCCTTTGACGTTGATTTTTGACGTTAACGTTGGCTTTTCTCGTCAGTTCATGGCAGCCACAGAGCATTCTTGGGGAAATATGAGTCTGAAAACCGTCCCGAGATGCTGCCAGACGAGAGAGGTTTGGCTTTCCAGACAAGAGTGAGTGATTCCAAAATACACAATATTTCAGAAAACTAAAAGCTGAACATGAGAACGAATTAGTCTTTTCAGAGCTATGCTTTTTTGCCGTTCTTCTTGGACACATCTCTAAAACAAATATGTTTTTATTTTTTTTATGCAGTCTTAAATTAAATTAAAATTAAGTGCAATTTAATGTCAAGACTTTTATTTTCTGAAAAGGGTTTTGTGTGTGGTTACCATGATGTTACACTAGAAATACTTAAAAGTCCCCCTGTAGTCCCTTAAAACTCATCTTTGATCACTAAAATGACATATTTAAACTTTTTTTCTTGAAAAAAAATCTTCATGCCTTAAAATATCTTGAATGTAACTCGACCCCCTTGCCTCATTTAGTGTGCACGGTTCTATGAATATGCAAATGAGCCCCGCCCCCACTCACTCAGAGATCGATCACACGTTGATCTGATTGGTTACTTGTGTTACTTGATAGGTGGTTTGTGACGTCAGAAACACCAGCGATTTCAAAGCGTGTTTTTGCTGCAGTTTTAAAGAGGAAATACTCAGCAATGCTGTCCACTTATCAACTTACACATGGTGTGTCTTAAAGCGTAAACAACATTTAAAACTGGATTTTCACCACAGGGGGACTTCAAATACATGCATGGTTAAAAAAAACCTAATTTACGTAAAATTTGTGTTTATGCTACAAATTATTACGTTCCTATAGCTCAATGTTTATCTTATTTAAAGGTACACTATGTAGGTTTTTTTTGGGTTCAAAATTAACAAAGTTTGAGTCAATAGATCAATCGTTCTTTCAATCCATGTTTTGTATTATGGTAAAGCCTATTATAAATGTTCATATTTTAGAGCGTTCGGTATGGTTTTTGCAGGACATTGCATTCGCCCGTGCGTTTCTCGTTCTATCAGTAAATAGAGACAAGTTGCTTTACTAACAGACATGGCCTGCATTTGAAAATGGCATACTTCCCTGTTACTGTGCATTCACACCAGACGCGAATAGCGCGTCAAATTCGCGTCTTGTTTGACGCATGGCCACTTTGTGTTAATTCGCGCGTCAAAAGTGTCAAAACTGATGCGTGTAAAAACAAAAGTTTGTTGCGAAATTTACGCGCCGGAATCGAAACCCGTTGGCGGCCATCTTTTTTATGTTGATCGAACATTCATCGAGAGAGTCACCGCTCTGTATTTGCTCTGGAGAGCAGAACAGCGGCGTGGGGATCATTGTCGGGTACTTATTTTTGTTTTGATGATAAATAGAGCCAGCCTCCAAAAGTTATTAAGATTTTCTTGCTCACGTCCAGACATGAATTTATGCACGCATGTTGGTTGTCTTTATATTGTATTAATATTCAACACTATCTCACGACCAATTCGTACGAATTCGACGCATGATTAAAAAGTGTCTAATTCGTACTAATTCGTACGACCTCACTCGTACTAATTCGTACGATTTGTCTAAACCCACGTGATGGTTAGGTTTAGGGGCGGGGTAAGGGGTAGGTCATTCGTACGAATTCATATGAATGGGCCAATTCGTAAAATATGTACGATTTAGCAAAATCATATTAATTCGTACGAGTGAGGTCGTATGAATTGTTACGAATAAGCCACTTTTTAATCATTCGTCGAATTCGTACGACTTGGTCGTGAGATCGGGTTGTAATATTTCATATAATCTAGATATGGAATAAATAACATTCAATACAAAATGAACATGTCTCGTATATATTGAAATAAAGTTTTAAGTGATAAAATATTTGATTTGACGCCAAAGTTCAGATTTTTCAACTCGGGCGGCAGGCATGAATTTGCGTCAATCGCGTGAATGCACAAACAACACTAACTAAATCATTCGCGCGTATCGCACTTAACGTGCCAGACGCTCAATTCGCGCCTTTCGTGCAAACTTTACACGCGAATGAGGCGTATTCGCGTCTACCGCGCCGCAGGATTTTTTAAACTACTTTGATGATGTCTTTATTTCCTTTCTGGACAAGGACAGTATACCGTACACATACGTCCAATGGAGGGACAGAAAGCTCTCGGACTAAATCTAAAATATCTTAAATTGTGTCCTGAAGATGAACGAGGTCTGACGGGCCTGAGAGTCATTTTCATTTTTGGGTGAACTAACCCTTTAAAATAAAGTTTTGCACAACCCTATAGTGTTTTGCAGGTCAAGTTTATCATCAATACATGTGAAATGTGTGATATGAAGTTCTAGATCTTCTGCTGTCTGGTTTCCACATCTGAGTGTCACAGCAGAGTGTGTTTCTCTCGCTGTGCCAGGAGAACAGAGCGGGCTGTGCCGCTTTCTGCCAGCGTCCTCCTCACCATCTCGCCGAGAGCCACAGAAATCTGCATAGCGCTTCATCTCACACATGCTTCATTATCTACCTCGGCTTCAGACCTGACACACACACTCAGGAAAACAACCTGCAACTCATTACAAACCAAGCTTTAATATTGTTTACCAGCTGTTTTCTACCAGCTACTTTGAAAGGACAGTAACAAACTGCTTATAATTAGTATTTAAAACTTGTTAGCTGTGGGATGTTACGAACAAAAAGCACTTCAGTGTTTTGAAGCTACTTAAAAAGACAATAACTTTTAAACTTTTCATTATTTATTTAAGTATAAACATACTATCTGAAGGAAGGCTTTTGAATGAAAAATCGTGACCGCATTAAACGTGAACGGTTACACTATAAAATAAAGTTCATTAGCATTAGTTAATGTATTATCGTGAATAACAATAAGCAATATTTATTCATCTTTGTCAATGTTAGTTCATTAAAATAAAAACGTTGTTCATGTTAGTTCACAGTGCATTAACTAATGTTAAACATTTGATTTAAATAACGTATTAGTAAATGTCAAAATTAATATTAACTACACTCTAAAAAATGCTAGGCTGTTTGAACCCAAATTTGGGTCAAATATGGACAAACCCAAATGTTGGGTTAAAAATGCAATTAAAAAATGTACAGTTGAAAGTGAAAGTTGAAGATGGGTTACATTTTGAGATTTAATTTTTAACCCAACATTTGGGTTTGTCCATATTTGACCCAAATTTGGGTTCAAACAACCCAGCATTGTTTAGAGTGTAAGATTAATAAATGTTGAGCTATTGTTCATTATTAGTTCATTTTAAGGAAGTTAAATAATGAACCTTATTGTAAAGTGTTACCAATTAAACAAACTTAAAACAAACTAAAAACCTAAAACAACACTCTAATAAATGCTGGGTTATTTCAACCCAAATTTGGGTCAAATATGGACAAACCTGGACAAAAATTGGGTTAAAAATGTAATAAAAAAAAGTTGATAGTGAAAGTTGAAATGTTAAATTACTTTAACCCAACATTTGGGTTTGTCCATATTTGACCCAAATTTGGGTTAAAACAACCCAGCATCGTTTAGAGTGTAGACTACATGCATATTGCATCAGTGAAGCGATTCATTGACATGTACATTGCAAATGAACTGATTCACTGACAGCATTAAGTTAAACTAACTAATTTAAAAACTAAATCAACTAGAATACAGCCAAATTTGTCTTTGTCGAATGCATGGTAAAGCATATAAGCTTTTAATTAAACATTTGCTATAATGATTGAATGGAACTGAATCAGTGAATCTGTTCACTGACGTGAATCATCCAGGTGAACTGATTCAATTAATTGATTTTTTTTTTACATAAATAAATGTAAAGTTTCTATAGATGTCCTCCAAACAAGCGTCTCTTTTGTTTCCCCACCGCTGGAGACATTTCTATTCCAAAATATCACAACGTATCGTCGTTTCGATTCGCTATACTGAACTTTTAAAGGTTTTCCTGAAGAGCTCCTTCCACTCTCTCGTTCCTCGCGCTGGAGGTTTTGGCTTCCCTCCATCAATTTTAGCGCCAAACCCCTTCTGTAGATCACTTCAGTGCGGTGGAAATAATGAGTCCTAAAGGAAACCATACTGTCGACGGTTTCGGGCCAAAAGATAATTACGAAAGAATTAAGATTTTCCAAACGCTTATAATCCTCTCGTCTCGTCATTACAGCAGGGCTGAAAGTCACGGCATCAAAGCAAGCGATATTAATGCTGACTTCAAGGTCAGAACATCAATTCAGGCTGTTCTGACCCTCAAAGATCCCAGTGAAGGACAGACATGCGAACCGGATCATGTTCTTAATGAAAAGTCTCATAAGGAGAGTGTACTTTCTTTCTGAAGCCCGACGTAAGTTCGGTTCACTCTCAAAGCGGCTGTATTCATGTTTAAGCGTCATGTCAGCTTGTTTCAAGGCCCATTTGCATCATTTTCTGTTCCAGAAAACTGACAAAAAAAAATCACACACACTTCCATTCAAGTCTCTTCAGCTCACTTGTTTCCGCCACGGAATAAAACATTTTAAAAGATAATTGCGACTTTTTTTTTATCTTGTGAGATATAAACTCACAATTCTAAGGAAAAAAAATATGTTTTATAAAAAATAAGTTTATATCTCATAATTCTGACTTTATAACACACATTTGTGACTATTTTATACAATTCTGACTTCGTATCTCCCAATTGCGTGTTATAAAGTCAGAATTGGGAGAAAAACATGCAATTCAGAGAAACAAGTCAGTTTATATCTCACAATTCTGAATTTATATTACGCAATTCTTTCAATTCAATTTTTTCTTCTGTGGCATAAAACAAGCTTCCATAGAACACCAAGGCTACATTCATATGATCAAAAATACAATAAAAATTATTAAATATTATTACAATTTAAAATAACAATTTTCTATGTGAATATACAGTAAAGTGTAATTTATTCCTGTGTTTTTCAGCATCATTACTCCAGTCTTCAGTGTCACATGATCCTTCAGAAATCACTCTAATATGAGGATTTGATGATCAAGACACATTTATGATTATTATCAATGTTGAAAACATATTTTTGTAGAAATCACATTCTTTGTAGGATTCTTTAATGGACAAAAAGTTCAAATAAACAGCATTTATACATTTAACTAAAGTCTTTATTGCCAACTTTGCTGAATAAACATAATAATGTAGTTGTCTGACCCCAAACTTTAGAGCGTTATCGTATGTCCAACGAGCCCTGATGTTTGCATGGACGTGCTTGCATTTGTTCAACGGAGTGGAACAGAAAATGCACAAATGGAAGAAACAGAGCTCAAAAGCTGAACGTCCAGAGCCTTTGTCTGGGATCGGGATCACGGCTGACCCGGAGTCTCCTGTCTCATCTCATTAGAGGAATGATTCAGCAAGCTGGAGGTTCTGGCGTGGGCCGGCGGGACAAAGTTAGACTGGTTGTGAGAGATACCGACGCGAGCGCGGTCTGGGGTTTGAGACCAACTGTCTTTCTTGGCCCGGATGCCATCCGTAATATTCAGCACATTTCATACACGGTTAATTTCAGCTGGACAGCTTCAGTGCCAATGAAAATACATTCGTTCTCTTCGCCTTCGACACTGGGAGCGTTCCAGGCCTCCCTCTCGATTCATGGAAAAGTGCACAGGAAGAGAAGGAGAGAAAGATTTAATTGCAAAGTGAGCCATTCATTTAAAAACCGTGGAAAGACACCATCTAACCTTTCGGTGTTATAAATCACAGGATTGATGAGGGGAATGGCTGCAGTTGAACACACGGAGAGCTGGATCTATTGTCCATATACGCTGGCTTCGGGAAGACCGAGTCTTGCTTTACAGACGCCTGTTATTTGATGACTCAATGGAGCCGAGGAACGTTTTTTTTTGCTTTGAGCGAAAGAATTATGACTGGGGGAAAACAACCACATACTCAGATAAAACGTTCTGCCAGGGACTTTTATGAATACCATTAGATGTCCTGGTCCTTGATTTATACGTCTGCATTCCTTGGACGAAATAAATCATTTTCTCAAGGTAACATCCTAATTAGGCCAAACGCAAAGAACAAAAAGTGTCTTTCGTGAGGCTGCTTTACGAGACTTATCTCCTTAATCTTGCAATCTAAATCTGTGTTTTGAATCTGAAGGAATTCAAATCTTCAAAACAAGTACCAAAAGCAGAGGCCAAGAAATAAAAATCTGGTTTTGATTAGAAATAAAATCGATAAACAACCTGGTTACATTAAAAAAAGATTTCTAGATTTAAAAAAAAAAAATACACGTTTGTATATGCCCGTGCGAACAAGAAAACGTCATTTTTTATATATATATATATAGATGTATATTTTCTGACCAGTTGGTGGCGCTATCATTCTCCCCCTGTGCTTGGCTCCTGGTTAAATGAAGAGATCCCTCTCCGATGATAGAAATCTTTCACAGTTTTGCACCAGAGACTGCAGCCGGTTTCAGGCTCTCATCCGCTGTTAATGACGATTGACATATTCTGGGAAAGCAAAAGCCAGCAGTGGAAGAAAGGTTCTCCGAAACCTCCTCGATACTGTCTCGGGATCGCAGGCGGTCCAGTTTCCATGAGTTCATGTCCTGCCCACAGCGGCCCGTGTTCTGTCTGATCCGCCTCAGATCTTGAATGTGCGACATGTAAACGTTATGATTATAGATATTACTGTATAACGGACTTCTCAGTCGTTGATGAGGCTGCTAACACTCGCGTGTGTTGACGTGTTGGCCGTCTAATCTCGTCACTCTCTTTGGTTGATATTCCTGATTTACAGTAAAATAGTTTCTCAATCTGAAGATTTTTTTTTGGGACAGAAAGTTTAAATTTAAAGATTTATATCTATTTATTTGTTTATTTACTTATTATTTAATAAATAAATTAATATTTTTATGTATTATCTATCTATCTATCTATCTATCTATCTATCTATCTATCTATCTACAGTATCCATCCATCCATATGTGCATACATACATACATCTATCTATCCATCCATCCATCCATCTACAGTCTCCATCCATCCATCTACAGTATCCATCCAACCATCCATCTATCCATCCAACCATCTATCTACAGTCTCCATCCATCCATCCAACCATCCATCCACAGTATCCATCCATCCATCTATCTAGTCTCCATCCATCCAACCATCCATCCATCTATCTACAGTATCCATCCATCCATCCATCTACAGTATCCATCCATCCATCCATCCATCCATCCATCCATCCATCCATCCATCTACAGTATCCATCCATCCATCCAACCATCCATCCGCAGTTTCCATCCATCCATCTATCTAGTCTCCATCCATCCATCCATCTCTCTACAGTATCCATCCATCTATCTAGTCTCCATCCATCCAACCATCCATCCATCTACAGTCTCCATCCATCATCCAACCATTCATCATCCATCTATCTACAGTATCCATCCATCCATCCATCCATCCATCCATCCATCCATCTACAGTATCCATCCATCCATCCATCCATCCATCTATCTACAGTCTCCATCCATCCATCTACAGTATCCATCCATCCATCCATCCATCCATCAATCTATCTACAGTCTCCATCCATCCATCCATCTACAGTCTCCATCCATCATCCAACCATTCATCCATCCATCTATCTACAGTATCCATCCATCCATCCATCTACAGTATCCATCCATCCATCCATCCATCTATCTACAGTCTCCATCCATCCATCGATCTACAGTATACATCCATCCATCCATCCATCTATCTACAGTCTCCATCGATCCATCCAACCATCCATCCACAGTATCCATCCATCCATCTATCTGGTCTCCATCCATCCAACCATCCATCCATCTACAGTATCCATCCATCCATCCACCTATCTACAGTATCCATCCATCCATCCATCCATCTACAGTATTCATCCATCCATCCATCCATCTACAGTGTCCATCCATCCATCCAACCATCCATCCGCAGTTTCCATCCATCCATCTATCTAGTCTCCATCCATCCATCCATCTCTCTACAGTATCTATCCATCCACAGTATCCATCCATCTATCTAGTCTCCATCCATCCAACCATCCATCCATCTACAGTCTCCATCCATCATCCAACCATTCATCATCCATCTATCTACAGTATCCATCCATCCATCCATCCATCCATCCATCCATCCATCTACAGTATCCATCCATCCATCCATCCATCCATCTATAGTCTCCATCCATCCATCTACAGTATCCATCCATCCATCCATCTATCTACAGTCTCCATCCATCCATCGATCTACAGTATACATCCATCCATCCATCCATCTATCTACAGTCTCCATCCATCCATCCATCCATCCATCTACAGTATCCATCCATCTATCTAGTCTCCATCCATCCATCCATCCATCTATCTACAGTCTCCATCCATCATCCAACCATTCATCCATCTATATATCTACAGTATCCATCCATCCAACCATCCATCGATCCATCCATCTACAGTCTCCATCCATCCATCCATCCAGGTATCTAGTATCCATCCATAATCCATCCATCCATCCAACCATCCATCCGTAGTTTCCATCCATCCATCTATCTAGTCTCCATCCATCCATCTATCTACAGTATCCATCCATCCATCCATCCATCCACAGTATCCATCCATCTATCTAGTCTCCATCCAACCATCCATCCATCTATCTACAGTCTCCATCCATCATCCAACCATTCATCCATCCATCTATCTACAGTATCCATCCATCCAACCATCCATCGATCCATCCATCTACAGTCTCCATCCATCCATCCATCCATCCATCCATCCATCCATCCATCCATCCATCCAGGTATCTAGTATCCATCCATAATCCATCCATCCATGCATCCATCTATCTACAGTATCCATCCATCCATCCATCCATGTTTACTTTTCCCTTTTCCTTGCCCGAGTCCTCGTTCCTTGTTTGTTTCCGTGGTTTCTAATTGAGTTTCAAACTCAATGAGTTCTCTGTTTAATAAATATTGAGTTTATTCGTTGTTCTGTGGCACGCATCTCTTTTTTATGGATTACACTAACCGAATATATATATATATATATATATATATATGATTTATTTGTCCTTGAGAGGAAATTTGTTTCCACCATAGATGCGTGCATAATACAAACACACATGTATAACATATTAAGAACACGAACATATAAACATCTACAACAAACAACAGAGAAAAAAAACAACAACAACAAGAGAGCATACCTCACGTATCAATAGCAATATATACATATTGCAAACAAGATGATGTATATAATGTGTAATGCTGGAAGAGAAATTTTAATTTAAAGAACTTTTATTTGTTTGACATTTTTTAATTTATTTGCATAAGATTGTTTGCTTGTTTGTTTGCACTCGCATATAAATAAGCTCCAGACATCTGAAATTCTGATCTCATGCGCTCTATAACCGGTGTTTAAGGGACATCTGTGTTTCTACACAAACCGCTTGTCGCATTTCACATATTAAAGCGACAGCACGGGCTGGAGTGTGTTGGTCTCAGGTGAATAATGTCCTCAGGCCTGCAGATGTTTGGCTTTATAAGTGCAATCGAGGTGAACTCGTGTGATTATGCAGGGATTGTGTGACATTGCTACAGAACGGCAAACGTCAGTAAGCGAAACTGTGAAATGCAATTTTTCAATTTCCTCATTGGTGGAGGTTCACGGCGGACGTGGAAATGGATAGTGTTGTCAAACGGTAAAACATATAGAATATGCTTTTGTTCCCTTAACCCCCTCAGACCTGAATTGTGTTTCAAGTTTCTGAAAAACAAGTATATTTTCCCAGCTCATGAGGTTTCTATAAATGAAAACAAATTCTTTTTTTTTTTTTAAATAATTACTTTCATTGTGATTTTTTTTGTCCATTCCAATGGACATCTGGTCAAAACAGGTGTACTTCCCAAAAATGTACCTACATGAAATAAATTAATAAACATAAAATTTGTTGGTCTATACTTTAAGCTTTTTCTCAAGGTCAAAAAATTACAGCAGTATACCATTTCAACTATAGTTTTGAGGTTTTTGTTTTACAGATTGCACATTGTTTATAACAAACTAAATATATTCGAATCAATCAATATTAGAGTCATTTTCTGTGTGCATCTAGCTTTTTTAAAGGTGCAATGTGTAAAAAAGTTGAGTATCTATTAACAGAAATGCAATATGACATCCATAACTATGTTTTCAGTGGTGTATAAAGAACTTACTTAATTAACCGTAATGTGTTTATTACCTTAGAATGAGACATTAATAGCTCCATAACCGCGGGAATCCCCTTCTATGAAGGTCGCCATGTTGTGACGTCATATTCCTACCGTAGCCGAACGCGAACAAACAGCGCTACAGAACGCGTTTCATCACTACCTTGAAAGAGAAGTAGCGGAAAGCTGGAAGCTAGCCTTACACTCCGTGAGTAGTGACTTTTCCCTTGTGAGTGGTGTAAAATATGTAGTTGGGATTGTTTCATGTAACTTAGTTCTCCCTCGCTGTGTTATGGGTTTGTTATGTTGGGGATAGATGTGCTGTTACGTTCGTGAGACAGCTGATGATTAGTATTCATGTCATTGACCGTAAAACAGTACGTTACAGGAATCACTAACCCGTCGATAGAGACTTTTAGATCACTAAAGTCGATCACGAAGAGTTTTCAAAATCAGAGAAAAAAGCCTATTGTGTGTAGTAAATAGTATCTATGGGATGCGGAGATGACATGATTGTAACAGCGCGCGCACTTCCGACCTTTGGACTCATGCGATGCGGACGCGTCCCAGCTCAGCCACAGCAACAGCTCATATTAGCCAGCTAAACTATTACTACCCTGTTAGAAAAAATATATAGCTGCTCCCTCGCTGTATTATGGGTTTGATACAGTATGTGTGGAGAAATGTGCTGCTGGTTACGTTTGTGAGACAATCAGCTGATTACTATTATTATATTAAATTATATATTAAAACCCTTGATCCTCACCTGACTATGGCTTCGTAAACAGTACTCTGGCTATTCTCTGCTGTCTCAGCCGACGAGATGTTTGTCCCGTTTTAGCAACCGTAGCTTCTTCCAAAGGGAGGGGTGAGCAGTGGGCTGAGCCCTTAGTGCAAACCTGGTGCAAACTCGCAACCGAACCACTAGATGTCGCTAAAAATCACACGTTGCTCCTTTAAGAACAAAAACTTGAACATTTTAACATTACAACTTTAATCCTAAGGTTTTTCCTTTATATTGCACATTTGTTTAATCATAACAAAATGAACCTAGGAATCAATCAATGCATTCATGTTAGAGTCATTTCCTGTGTGCATCCTGTGTTTTCTTGTACTTTTACAGTACTGGCAGGACGGTTGCCAGCAAGTCACTGTATTTCGATTTCCAGTAACTCTAGCTAGTCCAAGGCCGAAAAAAAGGTCCATTCTGTCCTTGGCCGTAGGCAAACGGACGTGGGTTGGCGGACGAGCGCGGATTTAGGCTTTACTGTATGTGCACGCAGTAAAAGACATCTCAGAGAGTGCGCAAGCACGGGATGGTTTAACATTGCTTGAATGTTAAAACTGGTAAACCATTGATAAACGTTAGTTGCGGTGCAATGCTGTTAGTTGCGTTGCAAAAAAAAAACGAAAGGGGTAACACTGTCATTTTTTTTTTCAGGTCGAAATTTTGAATTTCGATATCTCAGCTCTGGAAGGGTCTAGAGCCTCCATTTTTGCACTCAGGTCAAAGTCTCGTGGCCCTCTATCAGAATCCAGAGTTTCAAGAAGATCAGAGAAACTCAAAATTTCGACCCCCCAAAAAAACGACAGTGGTACCTCTTCTTGTTTTTTTTTCGGGTCGAAATTTTGAGTTTCGATATCTCAGCTCTGGAAGGGTCTAAAGCCTCCATTTTTGCACTCAGGTCAAAGGCTCGTGGCCCTCTATCAGATTCCAGAGTCTTGAGAAGATTGGAGAAACTTAATTTTTCGCCCGAAAACGAAAAAAAAACGAAAGGGGTAACACTGTCGTTTTTTTTTTCGGGTCGAAATTTTGAATTTCGATATCTCAGCTCTGGAAGGGTCTAGAGCCTCCATTTTTGCACTCAGGTGAAAGTCTCATGGCCCTCTATCAGAATCCAGAGTTTTGAGAAGATTGGAGAAACTTAATTTTTCGACCGAAAAAAAAACAATGAAAGGGGTAACCCTGTCGGGTTTTTTTTCGGGTCGAAATTTTGAATTTTTATATCTCAGCTCTGGAAGGGTCTAGAGCCTCCATTTTTGCACTCAAGTGAAAGTCTCATGGCCCTCTATCAGAATCCAGAGTTTTGAAAAGATTGGAGAAACTTAATTTTTCACTCGAAAAAAAACCCCGAAAGGGGTAACACTGTCGTTTTTTTTTTCGGGTCGAAATTTTGAGTTTCGATATCTCAGCTCTGGAAGGGTCTAGAGCCTCCATTTTTGCACTCAGGTCAAAGTCTCACAGCCCTCTATCATAATCCAGAGTTTTGAGAAGATTGGAGAAACTCAATTTTTCGCCCGAAAATGAAAAAAAACGTAAGGGGTAACACTGTCGTTTTTTTTTCGGGTCGAAATTTTGAGTTTCGATATCTCAGCTCTGGAAGGGTCTAGAGCCTCCATTTTTGCACTCAGGTCAAAGTCTCACAGCCCTCTATCATAATCCAGAGTTTTGAGAAGATTGGAGAAACTCAATTTTTCGCCCGAAAATGAAAAAAACGTAAGGGGTAACACTGTCGTTTTTTTTTTCGGGTCGAAACTTTGAGTTTCGATATCTCAGCTCTGGAAGGGTCTAGAGCCTCCATTTTTGCACTCAGGTCAAAGTCTCACAGCCCTCTATCATAATCCAGAGTTTTGAGAAGATTGGAGAAACTCAATTTTTCGCCCGAAAATGAAAAAAAACGTAAGGGGTAACACTGTCGTTTTTTTTTCGGGTCGAAATTTTGAGTTTCGATATCTCAGCTCTGGAAGGGTCTAGAGCCTCCATTTTTGCACTCAGGTCAAAGTCTCACAGCCCTCTATCATAATCCAGAGTTTTGAGAAGATTGGAGAAACTTAATTTTTCGCCCGAAAATGAAAAAAAACGTAAGGGGTAACACTGTCGTTTTTTTTTCGGGTCGAAATTTTGAGTTTCGATATCTCAGCTCTGGAAGGGTCTAGAGCCTCCATTTTTGCACTCAGGTCAAAGTCTCACAGCCCTCTATCATAATCCAGAGTTTTGAGAAGATTGGAGAAACTAAATTTTTCGCCCGAAAATGAAAAAAAAACGTAAGGGGTAACACTGTCGTTTTTTTTTCGGGTCGAAATTTTGAGTTTCGATATCTCAGCTCTGGAAGGGTCTAGAGCCTCCATTTTTGCACTCAGGTCAAAGTCTCACAGCCCTCTATCATAATCCAGAGTTTTGAGAAGATTGGAGAAACTTAATTTTTCGCCCGAAAATGAAAAAAAAAACGTAAGGGGTAACACTGTCGTTTTTTTTTCGGGTCGAAATTTTGAGTTTCGATATCTCAGCTCTGGAAGGGTCTAGAGCCTCCATTTTTGCACTCAGGTCAAAGTCTCACAGCCCTCTATCATAATCCAGAGTTTTGAGAAGATTGGAGAAACTTAATTTTTCGCCCGAAAATGAAAAAAAACGTAAGGGGTAACACTGTCGTTTTTTTTTCGGGTCGAAATTTGAGTTTCGATATCTCAGCTCTGGAAGGGTCTAGAGCCTCCATTTTTGCACTCAGGTCAAAGTCTCACAGCCCTCTATCATAATCCAGAGTTTTGAGAAGATTGGAGAAACTTAATTTTTCGCCCGAAAATGAAAAAAAACGTAAGGGGTAACACTGTCGTTTTTTTTTCGGGTCGAAATTTTGAGTTTCGATATCTCAGCTCTGGAAGGGTCTAGAGCCTCCATTTTTGCACTCAGGTCAAAGTCTCACAGCCCTCTATCATAATCCAGAGTTTTGAGAAGATTGGAGAAACTTAATTTTTCGCCCAAAAATGAAAAAAAACGTAAGGGGTAACACTGTCGTTTTTTTTTCGGGTCGAAATTTTGAGTTTCGATATCTCAGCTCTGGAAGGGTCTAGAGCCTCCATTTTTGCACTCAGGTCAAAGTCTCACAGCCCTCTATCATAATCCAGAGTTTTGAGAAGATTGGAGAAACTTAATTTTTCGCCCGAAAATGAAAAAAAACGTAAGGGGTAACACTGTCGTTTTTTTTTTCGGGTCGAAATTTTTTCGATATCTCGCTCTGGAAGGGTCTAGAGCCTCCATTTTTGCACTCAGGTCAAAGTCTCACAGCCCTCTATCATAATCCAGAGTTTTGAGAAGATTGGAGAAACTTAATTTTTCGCCCGAAAATGAAAAAAAAACGTAAGGGGTAACACTGTCGTTTTTTTTTCGGGTCGAAATTTTGAGTTTCGATATCTCAGCTCTGGAAGGGTCTAGAGCCTCCATTTTTGCACTCAGGTCAAAGTCTCACAGCCCTCTATCATAATCCAGAGTTTTGAGAAGATTGGAGAAACTTAATTTTTCGCCCGAAAAAAAAAAAAACGTAAGGGGTAACACTGTCGTTTTTTTTTCGGGTCGAAATTTTGAGTTTCGATATCTCAGCTCTGGAAGGGTCTAGAGCCTCCATTTTTGCACTCAGGTCAAAGTCTCACAGCCCTCTATCATAATCCAGAGTTTTGAGAAGATTGGAGAAACTAATTTTTCGCCCGAAAATGAAAAAAAAACGAAAGGGGTAACACTGTCGTTTTTTTTTTCGGGTCGAAATTTTGAATTTCGATATCTCAGCTCTGGAAGGGTCTAGAGCCTCCATTTTTGCACTCAGGTCAAAGTCTCACAGCCCTCTATCATAATCCAGAGTTTTGAGAAGATTGGAGAAACTTATTTTTCGCCCAAAAACGAAAGGGGTAACACTGTCGTTTTTTTTCGGGTCGAAATTTTGAGTTTCGATATCTCAGCTCTGGAAGGGTCTAGAGCCTCCATTTTTGCACTCAGGTCAAAGTCTCACAGCCCTCTATCATAATCCAGAGTTTTGAGAAGATTGGAGAAACTTAATTTTTCGCCCCGAAAAGAAAAAAAAAACGAAAGGGGTAACACTGTCGTTTTTTTTTCGGGTCGAAATTTTGAGTTTCGATATCTCAGCTCTAGAAGGGTCTAGAGCCTCCATTTTTGCACTCAGGTCAAAGTCTCATGGCCCTCTATCATAATCCAGAGTTTTGAGAAGATTGGAGAAACTTAATTTTTCGCCCGAAAAAAAAAAAAACGAAAGGGGTAACACTGTCGTTTTTTTTTCGGGTCGAAATTTTGAATTTCGATATCTCAGCTCTGGAAGGGTCTAGAGCCTCCATTTTTGCACTCAGGTCAAAGTCTCACAGCCCTCTATCATAATCCAGAGTTTTGAGAAGATTGGGAGAAACTTAATTTTTCGCCCGAAAAAAAAAAACGAAAGGGGTAACACTGTCGTTTTTTTTTCGGGTCGAAATTTTGAGTTTCGATATCTCAGCTCTGGAAGGGTCTAGAGCCTCCATTTTTGCACTCAGGTCAAAGTCTCACAGCCCTCTATCATAATCCAGAGTTTTGAGAAGATTGGAGAAACTTAATTTTTCGCCCGAAAATGAAAAAAAACGTAAGGGGTAACACTGTCGTTTTTTTTTCGGGTCGAAATTTTGAGTTTCGATATCTCAGCTCTGGAAGGGTCTAGAGCCTCCATTTTTGCACTCAGGTCAAAGTCTCACAGCCCTCTATCATAATCCAGAGTTTTGAGAAGATTGGAGAAACTTAATTTTTCGCCCGAAAATGAAAAAAAAACGTAAGGGGTAACACTGTCGTTTTTTTTTTCGGGTCGAAATTTTGAGTTTCGATATCTCAGCTCTGGAAGGGTCTAGAGCCTCCATTTTTGCACTCAGGTCAAAGTCTCACAGCCCTCTATCATAATCCAGAGTTTTGAGAAGATTGGAGAAACTTAATTTTTCGCCCGAAAATGAAAAAAAACGTAAGGGGTAACACTGTCGTTTTTTTTTCGGGTCGAAATTTTGAGTTTCGATATCTCAGCTCTGGAAGGGTCTAGAGCCTCCATTTTTGCACTCAGGTCAAAGTCTCACAGCCCTCTATCATAATCCAGAGTTTTGAGAAGATTGGAGAAACTTAATTTTTCGCCCGAAAATGAAAAAAAACGTAAGGGGTAACACTGTCGTTTTTTTTTCGGGTCGAAATTTTGAGTTTCGATATCTCAGCTCTGGAAGGGTCTAGAGCCTCCATTTTTGCACTCAGGTCAAAGTCTCACAGCCCTCTATCATAATCCAGAGTTTTGAGAAGATTGGAGAAACTTAATTTTTCGCCCGAAAATGAAAAAAAAACGTAAGGGGTAACACTGTCGTTTTTTTTTCGGGTCGAAATTTTGAGTTTCGATATCTCAGCTCTGGAAGGGTCTAGAGCCTCCATTTTTGCACTCAGGTCAAAGTCTCACAGCCCTC
The DNA here is from genome assembly GCF_016745375.1 of Pimephales promelas. Next base: position 271,163 of record NW_024121171.1, on the reverse strand, counting down.
TATCATAATCCAGAGTTTTGAGAAGATTGGAGAAACTTAATTTTTCGCCCGAAAATAAAAAAAAAACGTAAGGGGTAACACTGTCGTTTTTTTTTTCGGGTCGAAATTTTGAGTTTCGATATCTCAGCTCTGGAAGGGTCTAGAGCCTCCATTTTTGCACTCAGGTCAAAGTCTCACAGCCCTCTATCATAATCCAGAGTTTTGAGAAGATTGGAGAAACTTAATTTTTCGCCCGAAAATGAAAAAAAACGTAAGGGGTAACACTGTCGTTTTTTTTTCGGGTCGAAATTTTGAGTTTCGATATCTCAGCTCTGGAAGGGTCTAGAGCCTCCATTTTTGCACTCAGGTCAAAGTCTCACAGCCCTCTATCAGAATCCAGAGTTTTGAGAAGATTGGAGAAACTTAATTTTTCGCCCAAAAAAAAAACGAAGGGGTAACACTGTCGTTTTTTTTTCGGGTCGAAATTTTGAGTTTCGATATCTCAGCTCTGGAAGGGTCTAGAGCCTCCATTTTTGCACTCAGGTCAAAGTCTCATGGCCCTCTATCATAATCCAGAGTTTTGAGAAGATTGGAGAAACTTAATTTTTCGCCCGAAAATGAAAAAAAACGTAAGGGGTAACACTGTCGTTTTTTTTTTCGGGTCGAAATTTTGAGTTTCGATATCTCAGCTCTGGAAGGGTCTAGAGCCTCCATTTTTGCACTCAGGTCAAAGTCTCATGGCCCTCTATCATAATCCAGAGTTTTGAGAAGATTGGAGAAACTTAATTTTTCGCCCGAAAAAAAAAAAACGTAAGGGGTAACACTGTCGTTTTTTTTTTCGGGTCGAAATTTTTGAGTTTCGATATCTCAGCTCTAGAAGGGTCTAGAGCCTCCATTTTTGCACTCAGGTCAAAGTCTCACGGCCCTCTATCATAATCCAGAGTTTTGAGAAGATTGGAGAAACTTAATTTTTTGCCCCGAAAAAAAACAAAAAAACGAAAGGGGTAACACTGTCGTTTTTTTTTCGGGTCGAAATTTTGAGTTTCGATATCTCAGCTCTAGAAGGGTCTAGAGCCTCCATTTTTGCACTCAGGTCAAATTCTCACAGCCCTCTATCATAATCCAGAGTTTTGAGAAGATTGGAGAAACTTAATTTTTCGCCCGAAAATGAAAAAAAACGTAAGGGGTAACACTGTCGTTTTTTTTTCGGGTCGAAATTTTGAGTTTCGATATCTCAGCTCTGGAAGGGTCTAGAGCCTCCATTTTTGCACTCAGGTCAAAGTCTCACAGCCCTCTATCATAATCCAGAGTTTTGAGAAGATTGGAGAAACTTATTTTTCGCCCGAAAATGAAAAAAAAACGTAAGGGGTAACACTGTCGTTTTTTTTTCGGGTCGAAATTTTGAGTTTCGATATCTCAGCTCTGGAAGGGTCTAGAGCCTCCATTTTTGCACTCAGGTCAAAGTCTCACAGCCCTCTATCATAATCCAGAGTTTTGAGAAGATTGGAGAAACTTAATTTTTCGCCCGAAAATGAAAAAAACGTAAGGGGTAACACTGTCGTTTTTTTTTTCGGGTCGAAATTTTGAGTTTCGATATCTCAGCTCTGGAAGGGTCTAGAGCCTCCATTTTTGCACTCAGGTCAAAGTCTCACAGCCCTCTATCATAATCCAGAGTTTTGAGAAGATTGGAGAAACTTAATTTTTCGCCCGAAAATGAAAAAAACGTAAGGGGTAACACTGTCGTTTTTTTTTCGGGTCGAAATTTTGAGTTTCGATATCTCAGCTCTGGAAGGGTCTAGAGCCTCCATTTTTGCACTCAGGTCAAAGTCTCACAGCCCTCTATCATAATCCAGAGTTTTGAGAAGATTGGAGAAACTTAATTTTTCGCCCAAAAATGAAAAAAAACGTAAGGGGTAACACTGTCGTTTTTTTTTCGGGTCGAAATTTTGAGTTTCGATATCTCAGCTCTGGAAGGGTCTAGAGCCTCCATTTTTGCACTCAGGTCAAAGTCTCACAGCCCTCTATCATAATCCAGAGTTTTGAGAAGATTGGAGAAACTTAATTTTTCGCCCGAAAATGAAAAAAAACGTAAGGGGTAACACTGTCGTTTTTTTTTCGGGTCGAAATTTTGAGTTTCGATATCTCAGCTCTGGAAGGGTCTAGAGCCTCCATTTTTGCACTCAGGTCAAAGTCTCACAGCCCTCTATCATAATCCAGAGTTTTGAGAAGATTGGAGAAACTTAATTTTTCGCCCGAAAAAGAAAAAAAAACGTAAGGGGTAACACTGTCGTTTTTTTTTTCGGGTCGAAATTTTGAGTTTCGATATCTCAGCTCTGGAAGGGTCTAGAGCCTCCATTTTTGCACTCAGGTCAAAGTCTCACAGCCCTCTATCATAATCCAGAGTTTTGAGAAGATTGGAGAAACTCATTTTTCGCCCAAAATGAAAAAACATAAGGGGTAACACTGTCGTTTTTTTTTCGGTCGAAATTTTGAGTTTCGATATCTCAGCTCTGGAAGGGTCTAGAGCCTCCATTTTTGCACTCAGGTCAAAGTCTCACAGCCCCCTCTATCATAATCCAGAGTTTTTGAGAAGATTGGAGAAACTTATTTTTCGCCCGAAAATGAAAAAACGTAAGGGGTAACC
>NW_024121171.1:238723-268040 GCF_016745375.1 Pimephales promelas | reverse complement strand
TGGCAGCCACAGAGCATTCTTGGGGAAATATGAGTCTGAAAACCGTCCCGAGATGCTGCCAGACGAGAGAGGTTTGGCTTTCCAGACAAGAGTGAGTGATTCCAAAATACACAATATTTCAGAAAACTAAAAGCTGAACATGAGAACGAATTAGTCTTTTCAGAGCTATGCTTTTTTGCCGTTCTTCTTGGACACATCTCTAAAACAAATATGTTTTTATTTTTTTCATGCAGTCTTAAATTAAATTAAAATTAAGTGCAATTTAATGTCAAGACTTTTATTTTCTGAAAAGGGTTTTGTGTGTGGTTACCATGATGTTACACTAGAAATACTTAAAAGTCCCCCTGTAGTCAATCATTAATCCCTTAAAACTCATCTTTGATCACTAAAATGACATATTTAAACTTTTTTCCTTGAAAAAAAATCTTCATGCCTTAAAATATCTTGAATGTAACTCGACCCCCTTGCCTCATTTAGTGTGCACGGTTCTATGAATATGCAAATGAGCCCCGCCCCCACTCACTCAGAGATCGATCACACGTTGATCTGATTGGTTACAAGGTGGTTTGTGACGTCAGAAGCACCAGCGATTTCAAAGCGTGTTTTTGCTGCAGTTTTAAAGAGGAAATACTCAGCAATGCTGTCCACTTATCAACTTACACATGGTGTGTGTGTTAAAGCGGATTAAACACACCACATAAACAACATTAAAAACTGGATTTTCACCACAGGGGGACTTCAAATACATGCATGGTTAAAAAAAAAACTAATTTACGTAAAATTTGTGTTTATGCTACAAATTATTACGTTCCTATAGCTCAATGTTTATCTTATTTAAAGGTACACTATGTAGTTTTTTTTTTTTTGGTTGAAAATGAACAAAGTTTGAGTCAATACATCAATCGTTCTTTCAATCCATGTTTTGTACTATGGTAAGCCTATTATAAATGTTCATATTTTAGACCGTTCGGTATGGTTTTTGCAGGACATTGCATTCGCCCGTGCGTTTCTCGTTCTATCAGTAAATAGAGACAAGTTGCTTTACTAACAGACATGGCCTGCATTTGAAAATGGCATACTTCCCTGTTACTGTGCGTTCACACCACACGCGAATAGCGCGTCAAATTCGCGTCTTGTTTGACGCATGGCCACTTTGTGTTAATTCGCGCGTCAAAAGTGTCAAAACTGATGCGTGTAAAAACAAAAGTTTGTTGCGAAATTTACGCGCCGGAATCGAAACCCGTTGGCGGCCATCTTTTTTATGTTGATCGAACATTCATCGAGAGAGTCACCGCTCTGTATTTGCTCTGGAGAGCAGAACAGCGGCGTGGGGATCATTGTCGCCGTACTTATTTTTGTTTTGATGATAAATAGAGCCAGCCTCCAAAAGTTATTAAGATTTTCTTGCTCACGTCCAGACATGAATTTATGCACGTATGTTGGTTGTCTTTACATTGTATTAATATTCAACACTATCTCACGACCAATTCGTACGAATTCGACGCATGATTAAAAAGTGTCTAATTCGTACTAATTCGTACGACCTCACTCGTACTAATTCGTACGATTTGTCTAAACGAATTCATACGAATGGGCCAATTCGTAAAATATGTACGATTTAGCAAAATCGTATTAATTCGTATGAGTGAGGTCGTATGAATTGTTACGAATTAGCCACTTTTTAATCATTCGGCGAATTCGTACGACTTGGTCGTGAGATCGGGTTGTAATATTTCATATAATCTAGATATGGAATAAATAACATTCAATACAAAATGAACATGTCTCGTATATATTGAAATAAAGTTTTAAGTGATAAAATATTTGATTTGACGCCAAAGTTCAGATTTTTCAACTCGGGCGGCAGGCATGAATTTGCGTCAATCGCGTGAATGCACAAACAACACTAACTAAATCATTCGCGCGTATCGCACTTAACGTGCCAGACGCTCAATTCGCGCCTTTCGTGCAAACTTTACACGCGAATGAGGCGTATTCGCGTCTACCGCGCCGCAGGATTTTTTTAAACTACTTTGATGATGTCTTTATTTCCTTTCTGGACAAGGACAGTATACCGTACACATACGTCCAATGGAGGGACAGAAAGCTCTCGGACTAAATCTAAAATATCTTAAATTGTGTCCTGAAGATGAACGAGGTCTGACGGGCCTGAGAGTCATTTTCATTTTTGGGTGAACTAACCCTTTAAAATAAAGTTTTGCACAACCCTATAGTGTTTTGCAGGTCAAGTTTATCATCAATACATGTGAAATGTGTGATATGAAGTTCTAGATCTTCTGCTGTCTGGTTTCCACATCTGAGTGTCACAGCAGAGTGTGTTTCTCTCGCTGTGCCAGGAGAACAGAGCGGGCTGTGCCGCTTTCTGCCAGCGTCCTCCTCACCATCTCGCCGAGAGCCACAGAAATCTGCATAGCGCTTCATCTCACACATGCTTCATTATCTACCTCGGCTTCAGACCTGACACACACACTCAGGAAAACAACCTGCAACTCATTACAAACCAAGCTTTAATATTGTTTACCAGCTGTTTTCTACCAGCTACTTTGAAAGGACAGTAACAAACTGCTTATAATTAGTATTTAAAACTTGTTAGCTGTGGGATGTTACGAACAAAAAGCACTTCAGTGTTTTGAAGCTACTTAAAAAGACAATAACTTTTAAACTTTTCATTATTTATTTAAGTATAAACATACTATCTGAAGGAAGGCTTTTGAATGAAAAATCGTGACCGCATTAAACGTGAACGGTTACACTATAAAATAAAGTTCATTAGCATTAGTTAATGTATTATCGTGAATAACAATAAGCAATATTTATTCATCTTTGTCAATGTTAGTTCATTAAAATAAAAACGTTGTTCATGTTAGTTCACAGTGCATTAACTAATGTTAAACATTTGATTTAAATAACGTATTAGTAAATGTCAAAATTAATATTAACTACACTCTAAAAAATGCTAGGCTGTTTGAACCCAAATTTGGGTCAAATATGGACAAACCCAAATGTTGGGTTAAAAATGCAATTAAAAAATGTACAGTTGAAAGTGAAAGTTGAAGTTGGGTTACATTTTGAGATTTAATTTTTAACCCAACATTTGGGTTTGTCCATATTTGACCCAAATTTGGGTTCAAACAACCCAGCATTGTTTAGAGTGTAAGATTAATAAATGTTGAGCTATTGTTCATTATTAGTTCATTTTAAGGAAGTTAAATAATGAACCTTATTGTAAAGTGTTACCAATTAAACAAACTTAAAACAAACTAAAAACCTAAAACAACACTCTAATAAATGCTGGGTTATTTCAACCCAAATTTGGGTCAAATATGGACAAACCTGGACAAAAATTGGGTTAAAAATGTAATAAAAAAAAGTTGATAGTGAAAGTTGAAATGTTAAATTACTTTAACCCAACATTTGGGTTTGTCCATATTTGACCCAAATTTGGGTTAAAACAACCCAGCATCGTTTAGAGTGTAGACTACATGCATATTGCATCAGTGAAGCGATTCATTGACATGTACATTGCAAATGAACTGATTCACTGACAGCATTAAGTTAAACTAACTAATTTAAAAACTAAATCAACTAGAATACAGCCAAATTTGTCTTTGTCGAATGCATGGTAAAGCATATAAGCTTTTAATTAAACATTTGCTATAATGATTGAATGGAACTGAATCAGTGAATCTGTTCACTGACGTGAATCATCCAGATGAACTGATTCAATTAATTGATTTTTTTTTTTACATAAATAAATGTAAAGTTTCTATAGATGTCCTCCAAACAAGCGTCTCTTTTGTTTCCCCACCGCTGGAGACATTTCTATTCCAAAATATCACAACGTATCGTCGTTTCGATTCGCTATACTGAACTTTTAAAGGTTTTCCTGAAGAGCTCCTTCCACTCTCTCGTTCCTCGCGCTGGAGGTTTTGGCTTCCCTCCATCAATTTTAGCGCCAAACCCCTTCTGTAGATCACTTCAGTGCGGTGGAAATAATGAGTCCTAAAGGAAACCATACTGTCGACGGTTTCGGGCCAAAAGATAATTACGAAAGAATTAAGATTTTCCAAACGCTTATAATCCTCTCGTCTCGTCATTACAGCAGGGCTGAAAGTCACGGCATCAAAGCAAGCGATATTAATGCTGACTTCAAGGTCAGAACATCAATTCAGGCTGTTCTGACCCTCAAAGATCCCAGTGAAGGACAGACATGCGAACCGGATCATGTTCTTAATGAAAAGTCTCATAAGGAGAGTGTACTTTCTTTCTGAAGCCCGACGTAAGTTCGGTTCACTCTCAAAGCGGCTGTATTCATGTTTAAGCGTCATGTCAGCTTGTTTCAAGGCCCATTTGCATCATTTTCTGTTCCAGAAAACTGACAAAAAAAAATCACACACACTTCCATTCAAGTCTCTTCAGCTCACTTGTTTCCGCCACGGAATAAAACATTTTAAAAGATAATTGCGACTTTTTTTTTATCTTGTGAGATATAAACTCACAATTCTAAGGAAAAAAAATATGTTTTATAAAAAATAAGTTTATATCTCATAATTCTGACTTTATAACACACATTTGTGACTATTTTATACAATTCTGACTTCGTATCTCCCAATTGCGTGTTATAAAGTCAGAATTGGGAGAAAAACATGCAATTCAGAGAAACAAGTCAGTTTATATCTCACAATTCTGAATTTATATTACGCAATTCTTTCAATTCAATTTTTTCTTCTGTGGCATAAAACAAGCTTCCAAGGCAAGTACACCAAGGCTACATTCATATGATCAAAAATACAATCAAAATTATTAAATATTATTACAATTTAAAATAACAATTTTCTATGTGAATATACAGTAAAGTGTAATTTATTCCTGTGTTTTTCAGCATCATTACTCCAGTCTTCAGTGTCACATGATCCTCCAGAAATCACTCTAATATGAGGATTTGATGATCAAGACACATTTATGATTATTATTAATGTTGAAAACATATTTTTTGTAGAAATCACATTCTTTGTAGGATTCTTTAATGGACAAAAAGTTCAAATAAACAGCATTTATACATTTAACTAAAGTCTTTATTGCCAACTTTGCTGAATAAACATAATAATGTAGTTGTCTGACCCCAAACTTTAGAGCGTTATCGTATGTCCAACAAGCCCTGATGTTTGCATGGACGTGCTTGCATTTGTTCAACGGAGCGGAACAGAAAATGCACAAATGGAAGAAACAGAGCTCAAAAGCTGAACGTCCAGAGCCTTTGTCTGGGATCGGGATCACGGCTGACCCGGAGTCTCCTGTCTCATCTCATTAGAGGAATGATTCAGCAAGCTGGAGGTTCTGGCGTGGGCCGGCGGGACAAAGTTAGACTGGTTGTGAGAGATACCGACGCGAGCGCGGTCTGGGGTTTGAGACCAACTGTCTTTCTTGGCCCGGATGCCATCCGTAATATTCAGCACATTTCATACACGGTTAATTTCAGCTGGACAGCTTCAGTGCCAATGAAAATACATTCGTTCTCTTCGCCTTCGACACTGGGAGCGTTCCAGGCCTCCCTCTCGATTCATGGAAAAGTGCACAGGAAGAGAAGGAGAGAAAGATTTAATTGCAAAGTGAGCCATTCATTTAAAAACCGTGGAAAGACACCATCTAACCTTTCGGTGTTATAAATCACAGGATTGATGAGGGGAATGGCTGCAGTTGAACACACGGAGAGCTGGATCTATTGTCCATATACGCTGGCTTCGGGAAGACCGAGTCTTGCTTTACAGACGCCTGTTATTTGATGACTCAATGGAGCCGAGGAACGTTTTTTTTTGCTTTGAGCGAAAGAATTATGACTGGGGGAAAACAACCACATACTCAGATAAAACGTTCTGCCAGGGACTTTTATGAATACCATTAGATGTCCTGGTCCTTGATTTATACGTCTGCATTCCTTGGATGAAATAAATCATTTTCTCAAGGTAACATCCTAATTAGGCCAAACGCAAAGAACAAAAAGTGTCTTTCGTGAGGCTGCTTTACGAGACTTATCTCCTTAATCTTGCAATCTAAATCTGTGTTTTGAATCTGAAGGAATTCAAATCTTCAAAACAAGTACCAAAAGCAGAGGCCAAGAAATAAAAATCTGGTTTTGATTAGAAATAAAATCGATAAACAACCTGGTTACATTAAAAAAAGATTTCTAGATTTAAAAAAAAAAAAAAATACACGTTTGTATATGCCCGTGCGAACAAGAAAACGTCATTTTTTTATATATATATATAGATGTATATTTTCTGACCAGTTGGTGGCGCTATCATTCTCCCCCTGTGCTTGGCTCCTGGTTAAATGAAGAGATCCCTCTCCGATGATAGAAATCTTTCACAGTTTTGCACCAGAGACTGCAGCCGGTTTCAGGCTCTCATCCGCTGTTAATGACGATTGACATATTCTGGGAAAGCAAAAGCCAGCAGTGGAAGAAAGGTTCTCCGAAACCTCCTCGAATACTGTCTCGGGATCGCAGGCGGTCCAGTTTCCATGAGTTCATGTCCTGCCCACAGCGGCCCGTGTTCTGTCTGATCCGCCTCAGATCTTGAATGTGCGACATGTAAACGTTATGATTATAGATATTACTGTATAACGGACTTCTCAGTCGTTGATGAGGCTGCTAACACTCGCGTGTGTTGACGCATTGGCCGTCTAATCTCGTCACTCTCTTTGGTTGATATTCCTGATTTACAGTAAAATAGTTTCTCAATCTGAAGATTTTTTTTTGGGACAGAAAGTTTAAATTTAAAGATTTATATCTATTTATTTGTTTATTTACTTATTATTTAATAAATAAATTAATATTTTTATGTATTATCTATCTATCTATCTATCTATCTATCTATCTATCTATCTATCTACAGTATCCATCCATCCATATGTGCATACATACATACATCTATCTATCCATCCATCCATCCATCTACAGTCTCCATCCATCCATCTACAGTATCCATCCAACCATCCATCCATCCATCCAACCATCTATCTACAGTCTCCATCCATCCATCCATCTACAGTATCCATCCATCCATCCAACCATCCATCCACAGTATCCATCCATCCATCTATCTAGTCTCCATCCAACCATCCATCCATCCAACCATCTATCTACAGTCTCCATCCATCCATCCATCTACAGTATCCATCCATCCATCCATCCAACCATCTATCCACAGTATCCATCCATCCATCTATCTAGTCTCTATCCATCCAACCATCCATCCATCCAACCATCTATCTACAGTCTCCATCCATCCATCCAACCATCCATCCACAGTATCCATCCATCTATCTGGTCTCCATCCATCCAACCATCCATCCATCTATCTACAGTCTCCATCCATCCATCCACCTATCTACAGTATCCATCCATCCATCCATCCATCCATCCATCCATCTACAGTATCCATCCATCCATCCATCCATCCACCTATCTACAGTATCCATCCATCCATCTATCTACAGTCTCCATCCATCTATCTAGTCTCCATCCATCCATCCAACCATCCATCCATCTATCTACAGTCTCCATCCATCATCCAACCATTCATCCATCCATCTATCTACAGTATCCATCCATCTATCCATCCATCCATCCATCCAGGTATCTAGTATCCATCCATAATCCATCCATCCGTAGTTTCCATCCATCCATCTATCTAGTCTCCATCCATCCATCTATCTACAGTATACATCCATCCATCCATCTATCTACAGTCTCCATCCATCCATCCATCCATCCATCTACAGTATCCATCCATCTATATAGTCTCCATCCATCCATCCAACCATCCATCCATCTATCTACAGTCTCCATCCATCATCCAACCATCCATCGATCCATCCATCTACAGTCTCCATCCATCCATCCATCCAGGTATCTAGTATCCATCCATAATCCATCCATCCATGCATCCATCTATCTACAGTATCCATCCATGTTTACTTTTCCCTTTTCCTTGCCCGAGTCCTCGTTTCTTGTTTGTTTCCGTGGTTTCTAATTGAGTTTCAAACTCAATGAGTTCTCTGTTTAATAAATATTGAGTTTATTCGTTGTTCTGTGGCACGCATCTCTTTTGTATGGATTACACTAACCGAATATATATATATATATATATATATATATATATATATGATTTATTTGTCCTTGAGAGGTAATTTGTTTCCACCATAGATGCGTGCATAATACAAACACACATGTATAACATATTAAAAACACGAACATATAAACATCTACAACAAACAACAGAGAAAAAAAACAACAACAACAAGAGAGCATACCTCACGTATCAATAGCAATATATACATATTGCAAACAAGATGATGTATATAATGTGTAATGCTGGAAGAGAAATTTTAATTTAAAGAACTTTTATTTGTTTGACATTTTTTAATTTATTTGCATAAGATTGTTTGCTTGTTTGTTTGCACTCGCATATAAATAAGCTCCAGACATCTGAAATTCTGATCTCATGCGCTCTATAACCGGTGTTTAAGGGACATCTGTGTTTCTACACAAACCGCTTGTCGCATTTCACATATTAAAGCGACAGCACGGGCTGGAGTGTGTTGGTCTCAGGTGAATAATGTCCTCAGGCCTGCAGATGTTTGGCTTTATAAGTGCAATCGAGGTGAACTCGTGTGATTATGCAGGGATTGTGTGACATTGCTACAGAACGGCAAACGTCAGTAAGCGAAACTGTGAAATGCAATTTTTCAATTTCCTCATTGGTGGAGGTTCACGGCGGACGTGGAAATGGATAGTGTTGTCAAACGGTAAAACATATAGAATATGCTTTTGTTCCCTTAACCCCCTCAGACCTGAATTGTGTTTCAAGTTTCTGAAAAACATAAGTATATTTTCCCAGCTCATGAGGTTTCTATAAATGAAAACAAATTCTTTTTTTTTTTTTAAATAATTACTTTCATTGTGATTTTTTTTGTCCATTCCAATGGACATCTGGTCAAAACAGGTGTACTTCCCAAAAATGTACCTACATGAAATAAATTAATAAACATAAAATTTGTTGGTCTATACTTTAAGCTTTTTCTCAAGGTCAAAAAATTACAGCAGTATACCATTTCAACTATAGTTTTGAGGTTTTTGTTTTACAGATTGCACATTGTTTATAACAAACTAAATATATTCGAATCAATCAATATTAGAGTCATTTTCTGTGTGCATCTAGCTTTTTTAAAGGTGCAATGTGTAAAAAAGTTGAGTATCTATTAACAGAAATGCAATATGACATCCATAACTATGTTTTCAGTGGTGTATAAAGAACTTACTTAATTAACCGTAATGTGTTTATTACCTTAGAATGAGACATTAATAGCTCCATAACCGCGGGAATCCCCTTCTATGAAGGTCGCCATGTTGTGACGTCATATTCCTACCGTAGCCGAACGCGAACAAACAGCGCTACAGAACGCGTTTCATCACTACCTTGAAAGAGAAGTAGCGGAAAGCTGGAAGCTAGCCTTACACTCCGTGAGTAGTGACTTTTCCCTTGTGAGTGGTGTAAAATATGTAGTTGGGATTGTTTCATGTAACTTAGTTCTCCCTCGCTGTGTTATGGGTTTGTTATGTTGGGGATAGATGTGCTGTTACGTTCGTGAGACAGCTGATGATTAGTATTCATGTCATTGACCGTAAAACAGTACGTTACAGGAATCACTAACCCGTCGATAGAGACTTTTAGATCACTAAAGTCGATCACGAAGAGTTTTCAAAATCAGAGAAAAAAGCCTATTGTGTGTAGTAAATAGTATCTATGGGATGCGAAGATGACATGATTGTAACAGCGCGCGCACTTCCGACCTTTGGACTCATGCGATGCGGACGCGTCCCAGCTCAGCCACAGCAACAGCTCATATTAGCCAGCTAAACTATTACTACCCTGTTAGAAAAAATATATAGCTGCTCCCTCGCTGTATTATGGGTTTGATACAGTATGTGTGGAGAAATGTGCTGCTGGTTACGTTTGTGAGACAATCAGCTGATTACTATTATTATATTAAATTATATATTAAAACCCTTGATCCTCACCTGACTATGGCTTCGTAAACAGTACTCTGGCTATTCTCTGCTGTCTCAGCCGACGAGATGTTTGTCCCGTTTTAGCAACCGTAGCTTCTTCCAAAGGGAGGGGTGAGCAGTGGGCTGAGCCCTTAGTGCAAACCTGGTGCAAACTCGCAACCGAACCACTAGATGTCGCTAAAAATCACACGTTGCTCCTTTAAGAACAAAAACTTGAACATTTTAACATTACAACTTTAATCCTAAGGTTTTTCCTTTATATTGCACATTTGTTTAATCATAACAAAATGAACCTAGGAATCAATCAATGCATTCATGTTAGAGTCATTTCCTGTGTGCATCCTGTGTTTTCTTGTACTTTTACAGTACTGGCAGGACGGTTGCCAGCAAGTCACTGTATTTCGATTTCCAGTAACTCTAGCTAGTCCAAGGCCGAAAAAAAGGTCCATTCTGTCCTTGGGCCGTAGGCAAACGGACGTGGGTTGGCGGACGAGCGCGGATTTAGGCTTTACTGTATGTGCACGCAGTAAAAGACATCTCAGAGAGTGCGCAAGCACGGGATGGTTTAACATTGCTTGAATGTTAAAACTGGTAAAACCATTGATAAACGTTAGTTGCGGTGCAATGCTGTTAGTTGCGTTGCAAAAAAAAAACGAAAGGGGTAACACTGTCATTTTTTTTTTCAGGTCGAAATTTTGAATTTCGATATCTCAGCTCTGGAAGGGTCTAGAGCCTCCATTTTTGCACTCAGGTCAAAGTCTCGTGGCCCTCTATCAGAATCCAGAGTTTCAAGAAGATCAGAGAAACTCAAAATTTCGACCCCCCAAAAAAACGACAGTGGTACCTCTTTTGTTTTTTTTCGGGTCGAAATTTTGAGTTTCGATATCTCAGCTCTGGAAGGGTCTAAAGCCTCCATTTTTGCACTCAGGTCAAAGGCTCGTGGCCCTCTATCAGATTCCAGAGTCTTGAGAAGATTGGAGAAACTTAATTTTTCGCCCGAAAACGAAAAAAAAAACGAAAGGGGTAACACTGTCGTTTTTTTTTCGGGTCGAAATTTTGAATTTCGATATCTCAGCTCTGGAAGGGTCTAGAGCCTCCATTTTTGCACTCAGGTGAAAGTCTCATGGCCCTCTATCAGAATCCAGAGTTTTGAGAAGATTGGAGAAACTTAATTTTTCGACCGAAAAAAAAACAATGAAAGGGGTAACCCTGTCGGGTTTTTTTTCGGGTCGAAATTTTGAATTTTTATATCTCAGCTCTGGAAGGGTCTAGAGCCTCCATTTTTGCACTCAAGTGAAAGTCTCATGGCCCTCTATCAGAATCCAGAGTTTTGAAAAGATTGGAGAAACTTAATTTTTCACTCGAAAAAAAACCCCGAAAGGGGTAACACTGTCGTTTTTTTTTCGGGTCGAAATTTTGAGTTTCGATATCTCAGCTCTGGAAGGGTCTAGAGCCTCCATTTTTGCACTCAGGTCAAAGTCTCACAGCCCTCTATCATAATCCAGAGTTTTGAGAAGATTGGAGAAACTCAATTTTTCGCCCGAAAATGAAAAAAAACGTAAGGGGTAACACTGTCGTTTTTTTTTCGGGTCGAAATTTTGAGTTTCGATATCTCAGCTCTGAAAGGGTCTAGAGCCTCCATTTTTGCACTCAAGTCAAAGTCTCACAGCCCTCTATCATAATCCAAAGTTTTGAGAAGATTGGAGAAACTCAATTTTTCGCCCGAAAATGAAAAAAAAACGTAAGGGGTAACACTGTCGTTTTTTTTTTCGGGTCGAAATTTTGAGTTTCGATATCTCAGCTCTGGAAGGGTCTAGAGCCTCCATTTTTGCACTCAGGTCAAAGTCTCACAGCCCTCTATCATAATCCAGAGTTTTGAGAAGATTGGAGAAACTCAATTTTTCGCCCGAAAATGAAAAAAAACGTAAGGGGTAACACTGTCGTTTTTTTTTCGGGTCGAAATTTTGAGTTTCGATATCTCAGCTCTGGAAGGGTCTAGAGCCTCCATTTTTGCACTCAGGTCAAAGTCTCACAGCCCTCTATCATAATCCAGAGTTTTGAGAAGATTGGAGAAACTTAATTTTTCGCCCAAAAATGAAAAAAATGTAAGGGTCACTGTACGTTTTTTTTTCGGGTCGAAATTTTGAGTTTCGATATCTCAGCTCTGGAAGGGTCTAGAGCCTCCATTTTTGCACTCAGGTCAAAGTCTCACAGCCCTCTATCATAATCCAGAGGTTTTAGAAGATTGGAGAAACTAAATTTTTCGCCCGAAAATGAAAAAAAACGTAAGGGGTAACACTGTCGTTTTTTTTTCGGGTCGAAATTTTGAGTTTCGATATCTCAGCTCTGGAAGGGTCTAGAGCCTCCATTTTTGCACTCAGGTCAAAGTCTCACAGCCCTCTATCATAATCCAGAGTTTTGAGAAGATTGGAGAAACTTAATTTTTCGCCCGAAAATGAAAAAAAAAACGTAAGGGGTAACACTGTCGTTTTTTTTTCGGGTCGAAATTTTGAGTTTCGATATCTCAGCTCTGGAAGGGTCTAGAGCCTCCATTTTTGCACTCAGGTCAAAGTCTCACAGCCCTCTATCATAATCCAGAGTTTTGAGAAGATTGGAGAAACTTAATTTTTCGCCCGAAAATGAAAAAAAACGTAAGGGGTAACACTGTCGTTTTTTTTTCGGGTCGAAATTTTGAGTTTCGATATCTCAGCTCTGGAAGGGTCTAGAGCCTCCATTTTTGCACTCAGGTCAAAGTCTCACAGCCCTCTATCATAATCCAGAGTTTTGAGAAGATTGGAGAAACTTAATTTTTCGCCCGAAAATGAAAAAAAAACGTAAGGGGTAACACTGTCGTTTTTTTTTCGGGTCGAAATTTTGAGTTTCGATATCTCAGCTCTGGAAGGGTCTAGAGCCTCCATTTTTGCACTCAGGTCAAAGTCTCACAGCCCTCTATCATAATCCAGAGTTTTGAGAAGATTGGAGAAACTTAATTTTTCGCCCGAAAATGAAAAAAAACGTAAGGGGTAACACTGTCGTTTTTTTTTCGGGTCGAAATTTTGAGTTTCGATATCTCAGCTCTGGAAGGGTCTAGAGCCTCCATTTTTGCACTCAGGTCAAAGTCTCACAGCCCTCTATCATAATCCAGAGTTTTGAGAAGATTGGAGAAACTTAATTTTTCGCCCAAAAATGAAAAAAAACGTAAGGGGTAACACTGTCGTTTTTTTTTTCGGGTCGAAATTTTGAGTTTCGATATCTCAGCTCTGGAAGGGTCTAGAGCCTCCATTTTTGCACTCAGGTCAAAGTCTCACAGCCCTCTATCATAATCCAGAGTTTTGAGAAGATTGGAGAAACTTAATTTTTCGCCCGAAAATGAAAAAAAACGTAAGGGGTAACACTGTCGTTTTTTTTTCGGGTCGAAATTTTGAGTTTCGATATCTCAGCTCTGGAAGGGTCTAGAGCCTCCATTTTTGCACTCAGGTCAAAGTCTCACAGCCCTCTATCATAATCCAGAGTTTTGAGAAGATTGGAGAAACTTAATTTTTCGCCCGAAAATGAAAAAAAACGTAAGGGGTAACACTGTCGTTTTTTTTTCGGGTCGAAATTTTGAGTTTCGATATCTCAGCTCTGGAAGGGTCTAGAGCCTCCATTTTTGCACTCAGGTCAAAGTCTCACAGCCCTCTATCATAATCCAGAGTTTTGAGAAGATTGGAGAAACTTAATTTTTCGCCCGAAAATAAAAAAAAACGTAAGGGGTAACACTGTCGTTTTTTTTTCGGGTCGAAATTTTGAGTTTCGATATCTCAGCTCTGGAAGGGTCTAGAGCCTCCATTTTTGCACTCAGGTCAAAGTCTCACAGCCCTCTATCATAATCCAGAGTTTTGAGAAGATTGGAGAAACTTAATTTTTCGCCCGAAAATGAAAAAAAACGTAAGGGGTAACACTGTCGTTTTTTTTTTCGGGTCGAAATTTTGAGTTTCGATATCTCAGCTCTGGAAGGGTCTAGAGCCTCCATTTTTGCACTCAGGTCAAAGTCTCACAGCCCTCTATCATAATCCAGAGTTTTGAGAAGATTGGAGAAACTTAATTTTTCGCCCAAAAATGAAAAAAAAACGTAAGGGGTAACACTGTCGTTTTTTTTTCGGGTCGAAATTTTGAATTTCGATATCTCAGCTCTGGAAGGGTCTAGAGCCTCCATTTTTGCACTCAGGTCAAAGTCTCACAGCCCTCTATCATAATCCAGAGTTTTGAGAAGATTGGAGAAACTTAATTTTTCGCCCGAAAATGAAAAAAAACGAAGGGGTAACACTGTCGTTTTTTTTTCGGGTCGAAATTTTTTCGTATCTCTCTCTCTGGAAGGGTCTAGAGCCTCCATTTTTGCACTCAGGTCAAAGTCTCACAGCCCTCTATCATAATCCAGAGTTTTGAGAAGATTGGAGAAACTTAATTTTTCGCCCGAAAATGAAAAAAAACGTAAGGGGTAACACTGTCGTTTTTTTTTCGGGTCGAAATTTTGAGTTTCGATATCTCAGCTCTGGAAGGGTCTAGAGCCTCCATTTTTGCACTCAGGTCAAAGTCTCACAGCCCTCTATCATAATCCAGAGTTTTGAGAAGATTGGAGAAACTTAATTTTTCGCCCGAAAATGAAAAAAAACGTAAGGGGTAACACTGTCGTTTTTTTTTCGGGTCGAAATTTTGAGTTTCGATATCTCAGCTCTGGAAGGGTCTAGAGCCTCCATTTTTGCACTCAGGTCAAAGTCTCACAGCCCTCTATCATAATCCAGAGTTTTGAGAAGATTGGAGAAACTTAATTTTTCGCCCGAAAATGAAAAAAAACGTAAGGGGTAACACTGTCGTTTTTTTTTCGGGTCGAAATTTTGAGTTTCGATATCTCAGCTCTGGAAGGGTCTAGAGCCTCCATTTTTGCACTCAGGTCAAAGTCTCACAGCCCTCTATCATAATCCAGAGTTTTGAGAAGATTGGAGAAACTTAATTTTTCGCCCGAAAATGAAAAAAAACGTAAGGGGTAACACTGTCGTTTTTTTTTTCGGGTCGAAATTTTGAGTTTCGATATCTCAGCTCTGGAAGGGTCTAGAGCCTCCATTTTTGCACTCAGGTCAAAGTCTCACAGCCCTCTATCATAATCCAGAGTTTTGAGAAGATTGGAGAAACTTAATTTTTCGCCCGAAAATGAAAAAAAAACGTAAGGGGTAACACTGTCGTTTTTTTTTTCGGGTCGAAATTTTGAGTTTCGATATCTCAGCTCTGGAAGGGTCTAGAGCCTCCATTTTTGCACTCAGGTCAAAGTCTCACAGCCCTCTATCATAATCCAGAGTTTTGAGAAGATTGGAGAAACTTAATTTTTCGCCCGAAAATGAAAAAAAACGTAAGGGGTAACACTGTCGTTTTTTTTTCGGGTCGAAATTTTGAGTTTCGATATCTCAGCTCTGGAAGGGTCTAGAGCCTCCATTTTTGCACTCAGGTCAAAGTCTCACAGCCCTCTATCATAATCCAGAGTTTTGAGAAGATTGGAGAAACTTAATTTTTCGCCCGAAAATGAAAAAAAACGTAAGGGGTAACACTGTCGTTTTTTTTTCGGGTCGAAATTTTGAGTTTCGATATCTCAGCTCTGGAAGGGTCTAGAGCCTCCATTTTTGCACTCAGGTCAAAGTCTCACAGCCCTCTATCATAATCCAGAGTTTTGAGAAGATTGGAGAAACTTAATTTTTCGCCCGAAAATGAAAAAAAACGTAAGGGGTAACACTGTCGTTTTTTTTTCGGGTCGAAATTTTGAGTTTCGATATCTCAGCTCTGGAAGGGTCTAGAGCCTCCATTTTTGCACTCAGGTCAAAGTCTCACAGCCCTCTATCATAATCCAGAGTTTTGAGAAGATTGGAGAAACTTAATTTTTCGCCCGAAAATGAAAAAAAAACGTAAGGGGTAACACTGTCGTTTTTTTTTCGGGTCGAAATTTTGAGTTTCGATATCTCAGCTCTGGAAGGGTCTAGAGCCTCCATTTTTGCACTCAGGTCAAAGTCTCACAGCCCTCTATCATAATCCAGAGTTTTGAGAAGATTGGAGAAACTTAATTTTTCGCCCGAAAATGAAAAAAAACGTAAGGGGTAACACTGTCGTTTTTTTTTCGGGTCGAAATTTTGAGTTTCGATATCTCAGCTCTGGAAGGGTCTAGAGCCTCCATTTTTGCACTCAGGTCAAAGTCTCACAGCCCTCTATCATAATCCAGAGTTTTGAGAAGATTGGAGAAACTTAATTTTTCGCCCGAAAATGAAAAAAAACGTAAGGGGTAACACTGTCGTTTTTTTTTCGGGTCGAAATTTTGAGTTTCGATATCTCAGCTCTGGAAGGGTCTAGAGCCTCCATTTTTGCACTCAGGTCAAAGTCTCACAGCCCTCTATCATAATCCAGAGTTTTGAGAAGATTGGAGAAACTTAATTTTTCGCCCGAAAATGAAAAAAAACGTAAGGGGTAACACTGTCGTTTTTTTTTCGGGTCGAAATTTTGAGTTTCGATATCTCAGCTCTGGAAGGGTCTAGAGCCTCCATTTTTGCACTCAGGTCAAAGTCTCACAGCCCTCTATCATAATCCAGAGTTTTGAGAAGATTGGAGAAACTTAATTTTTCGCCCGAAAATGAAAAAAAACGTAAGGGGTAACACTGTCGTTTTTTTTTCGGGTCGAAATTTTGAGTTTCGATATCTCAGCTCTGGAAGGGTCTAGAGCCTCCATTTTTGCACTCAGGTCAAAGTCTCACAGCCCTCTATCATAATCCAGAGTTTTGAGAAGATTGGAGAAACTTAATTTTTCGCCCGAAAATGAAAAAAACGAAAGGGGTAACACTGTCGTTTTTTTTTTCGGGTCGAAATTTTGAGTTTCGATATCTCAGCTCTGGAAGGGTCTAGAGCCTCCATTTTTGCACTCAGGTCAAAGTCTCACAGCCCTCTATCATAATCCAGAGTTTTGAGAAGATTGGAGAAACTTAATTTTTCGCCCGAAAATGAAAAAAAACGTAAGGGGTAACACTGTCGTTTTTTTTTCGGGTCGAAATTTTGAGTTTCGATATCTCAGCTCTGGAAGGGTCTAGAGCCTCCATTTTTGCACTCAGGTCAAAGTCTCACAGCCCTCTATCATAATCCAGAGTTTTGAGAAGATTGGAGAAACTTAATTTTTCGCCCGAAAAAAAAAAAAACGTAAGGGGTAACACTGTCGTTTTTTTTTCGGGTCGAAATTTTGAGTTTCGATATCTCAGCTCTGGAAGGGTCTAGAGCCTCCATTTTTGCACTCAGGTCAAAGTCTCACAGCCCTCTATCATAATCCAGAGTTTTGAGAAGATTGGAGAAACTTAATTTTTCGCCCGAAAATGAAAAAAAACGTAAGGGGTAACACTGTCGTTTTTTTTTCGGGTCGAAATTTTGAGTTTCGATATCTCAGCTCTGGAAGGGTCTAGAGCCTCCATTTTTGCACTCAGGTCAAAGTCTCACAGCCCTCTATCATAATCCAGAGTTTTGAGAAGATTGGAGAAACTTAATTTTTCGCCCGAAAATGAAAAAAAACGTAAGGGGTAACACTGTCGTTTTTTTTTCGGGTCGAAATTTTGAGTTTCGATATCTCAGCTCTGGAAGGGTCTAGAGCCTCCATTTTTGCACTCAGGTCAAAGTCTCACAGCCCTCTATCATAATCCAGAGTTTTGAGAAGATTGGAGAAACTTAATTTTTCGCCCGAAAATGAAAAAAAACGTAAGGGGTAACACTGTCGTTTTTTTTTCGGGTCGAAATTTTGAGTTTCGATATCTCAGCTCTGGAAGGGTCTAGAGCCTCCATTTTTGCACTCAGGTCAAAGTCTCACAGCCCTCTATCATAATCCAGAGTTTTGAGAAGATTGGAGAAACTAAATTTTTCGCCAGAAAATGAAAAAAAAATGTAAGGGGTAACACTGTCGTTTTTTTTTCGGGTCGAAATTTTGAGTTGACAGCTCTGGAAGGGTCTAGAGCCTCCATTTTTGCACTCAGGTCAAAGTCTCATAGCCCTCTATCATAATCCAGAGTTTTGAGAAGATTGGAGAAACTCAATTTTTCGCCCGAAAATGAAAAAAAACGTAAGGGGTAACACTGTCGTTTTTTTTTCGGGTCGAAATTTTGAGTTTCGATATCTCAGCTCTGGAAGGGTCTAGAGCCTCCATTTTTGCACTCAGGTCAAAGTCTCACAGCCCTCTATCATAATCCAGAGTTTTGAGAAGATTGGAGAAACTTCATTTTTCGCCCGAAAAAAAAACAAAAAAAACCGAAAGGGGTACCACTGTCGGGTTTTTTTGGGGTTGAAATTTTAAGTTTCTCCAATCCTCTTGAAACTCTGGATTCTGATAGAGGACCATGAGACTTAGACCTGAGTGCAAAAATAGAGGCTCTTGACCCCTCCACGGCTGAGATCCCACGTAGCATTTATGCCATTATAAATATCTCAATATCTCAGCTCTGGAAGGGTCTAGAGCCTCCATTTTGGCACTCAGGTCTAAGTCCCATGGCCCTCTATCAGAATCCAGAGTTTCAAGAAGATTGGAGAAACTTATTTTTTCACCTAATCTAAGGGCAGATGGAGCGATCAAGGTTCTCGTAAGGGCAGGTGGAGAGATGGAGGGACTCATCCATGGGACCACTTCCAGGATTCAGCTCTGGGCTCCTCATCCTCAGTGCTTACACCAGTCTGCAGACATTTCAAATCCTACAAAAATGTACAAACCTTACACAAAAGCAGTCATTTTAACAGCACAAGGTCAATGTATTAAAAATAACCTTACTTTATATTTGAATAAATTCCCTAAAACCTTTTTTTCCCCAACAAATGCTGCCACCATCTTTCCTTGCAGGTCCTGCTCCACCACAAAAGCACAAAAGTGTTGTAATTTCTCCATTTGAAATTACAATCATTCAAATAAACTACATTTAAGATTTAATAAATGTTGTTATCCATTTCTTTAGTACATTCACTCAAATCCTTTGATCATTCAGCATCATGAGCCTCTCTCCATCGGATAAACACGCGTGTTCTCCTGTCCCTGTAACATACAGACAAGATTCACATAATGAGCTCAACACTGCATTTACATGCTGAGATTGATGTCTTAACTCACTTTTAATCCAACTTAAATGTTCCTCAATATATCAACACTAAAAGGGACAAATTAAATATATTTCATGTTTAGTTACTTTATAGATTTGTTTATTTGCCTTATTTACAGCACATTTGTCTAATGTGAACAGTGTTGACAACAGTGAATTATCCTACATAATAGCACAGCACACATAACCTTACACTCAGATGAATTTTTCAAGTTGTGATGTGCTCATCTCCAATACTTTTACAATATTTTCCTTCCTGATGTAAAAGACATTTTAAATAAAGGTGTACTGTTATGTAAATCCACTTTAGAAACGTAACTTTACTTGAGCTCCCCTGTTAACAAGCTATACATAATAAATCATGTGTTTACAGCAAAATCACAACTATACAATATTGTCTAACTCCTTTATACCTTCAACAGTTAAAACTTTTACTCTATAGTAGTTTAACACATAAGAGTTAAACACAAGGAACCGTGTTTACTCACATTTGAAAACCCCCGCGCCACTGATCTCCGCGATGTTGATAATGACGTATCCTCTCGCGTGGCCTCCTGGGATAGATGAGAACCATTGGACAAGCACTCAAACATCTGGGCGAAAGCAGGAGTCCATCCGGGAACTTCTCGCCTACTCTTTTATGAATACTGATTTTCGAATATACTGCTTCTTTCACGTACTGTTTTCCCCTACTATATAGTAGGGAAGTATGCGATTTCGAACGCAGCCAATATCTCAGCTCTGGAAGGGTCTAGAGCCTCCATTTTGGCACTCAGGTCTAAGTCCCATGGCCCTCTATCAGAATCCAGAGTTTCAATAAGATTGGAGAAACTTATTTTTTCGCACCAAAAAAAAAAAAAAACAACAACAAGGGTAACACTCGTTTTTTTTTTTTTTTTTTTTTTTTTTGTGGTCGAAATTTTAAGTTTCTCCAAGTCTCAAGCCCACATAAAAACAACATCTGAGATATTTTCATCAGCTACAGTACAAGCACTTCAAGCACTATGTTCAAGCACTTCAGAACTGTATATTCTGTACATGAAAAAGTTTCAAAAATGTATCGGTACTGTGATGTATATATTTTTTTATAAATGAAATTTCATTCAGCATCACTGGAAATGTGACTTCAGTAACAGGCTTTCAAACCCACTGTCCATTCTAATGGACAAACACATTTAAAAAACATCCTGATTTAAAACGTGCAATTCTACAGTCGATTTTTCACTTTAATTAATAAATTGGAGTGAAGTGCTGCCATTCTTCTCTTCAATGTAGAGGGTTTTTTTTATATATTATATAATTACTACATGCAGAGCTTTACTGGCATTTGATTGGATGACAAACATCCAATCTCATGGACTTCAGGCTTTAAACTAGGTGAAATGCTCAAAAAAAGGGGGCTGACATGTGACAGGGTCTGAAAGGGTTAAAGAAATGGCTCATGAATTAGAGCCATGTAAAAAAAAGTGGAAATGTGTTTTATGCATTATTTTTTTTCTCTCTTGATCTGATTAGATTTAACTCTATTGCCACTGTGAAGTACAGAACCAATGAAAGTGCTCTAACTTAATCTGGTCAAATATCTGTTTTAAGCCACTGTTCTGCAACCTTTTGTAAAAGTTGCCAATAGTTGCCAAAAAGTACTTATTAAACATAATAAAGATTACAGCAACAGTAGCAAATAAACATATATGTGAGACATTTTAATTTCATTGTTTTAATTCTTATTGCATTTTCTTCCTTTCTTCTCTTTCCTCTGATGCCAAGTTATAAACAAAAAAGCTCTTGTTTCAAAATGCAGAAAAATTCCCACATTGACATTCTGGCTGGGAATAAAGTGTGTTTGACACTTAACAAGTATACGCCACCCACGTCATGTTTTTCAGCTGAGCCTAATTACTCAAATGTGTTATCCATTATAGATAATAAAGGTCCTCCCTAGCCGCACTAAACTCTCTGCCATCACCTTGCGTAGTGCGGGTGATTTGGCGAAGGCCCGGGGTTTGGAGTAGAAGAAGAATAGACGTGATACGAGACGTGTCTCAAGTGGACGCTTTAGAAGTCTGAAAGTGGTTTTGGCCGCAAATGTGTTTGGAGAGAAAGTTTTCTGTAAAGTCAAGTGTCAGAGAATCAATGAATGTTTTCAGTTTTGAATAACTAAACCAGCAAGTGTAATGAGAACAACAACAACATATATTATTTGGAAGTCTCACAAAGACATGTTTTACCCCAAATGATTATTTTTATTTTTGTTATATTTTTGCAGAAAGAACATGAAGGCTATTTGTAGGACCAACAACATTTTTGATTTGCAATCTATGTCAATTAAACAATCGTAAAAGAAAATATTAATTATTATGCAATAATAGTAATAACAATGTTACCCCAAATTATTATTATTTTTCATTTGTACAAATAAATGGAATTCTTCTCAGAATTCCGAGTTTGTGTCTCACAGTTGTGACATTTCTTGTCAGAATTCCTAATTTTTCTCACAATTTTTACATTTCATCTCAGATTTCGAATTTGTCTCAGAATTCTAAAATTTCTTCTCAGAATTCCGAGTTTGTGCCTCAAAATTTAGACTCAGAATTTCAAATTTTTCTCACAATTTGTACATTTTATCTTAGAATTTAGATTTTTTGTCTCAAAATTCTCAAGCGTAATGAGAACAACAACATCATATATTATTTGGAAGTCTCACAAAGACATGTTTTACCCCAAATTATCATTATTTTTTATATATTTTTGCAGAAAGAACATGAAGGCTATTTTTAGGACCAATAACATTTTTGATTTGCAATTTATGTCAATTAAACAATCTTAAAAGAAAATATTAATTACTATCACAAAACTGTAATGTAATACATCCTAGTCATTAATTATCTTGCAAATAATATCAAAAGGTACATGGGAAAAAAGAAAACTTAAAATCCCTAAATTTTCTTAATGCAATAATAATAATAACAATTTTACCCCAAATTATTATTTATTTTTTGCAGAGAGAACATGAAGGCTATTTTTAGGACCAAAACAGCAAAACAGTTTTGATTTGCAATTTATGTCAATTAAACAATCATTATCATATTAAAAAAAAAAAAATATATATATATATATATATTATGAATTATCACCATAACACTGTAATGTAACACTTCAGTCATTAATTATCATGCAAATAATATCAAAAGGCATATGGGAAAAAAAAACTTTTCTTCAGAAGAAAACTTAAAATTCTTAAATGCGCTTAATTTTCTTTATGCAATAATAAAATAATAATAATAATAATTTTGAAAAATGCTAAGTGAAATTTGAATTGGCATTTTTTTTAGTGAGATTCACTCATTCCACACAATAAAAGTATTCAGCATAAATGCAGCAACAGTTAAAAGCCACTGCTGATGAAAGCGTCTGATAATCTGATTCTGTAATTAAGAGTTTGTTCTAGAAATCAGAGAGCATTGCTTCATTTCGTGCCGTTCTGTCCAACACAGACTGAAAAATGAGTGGATGTTAAACCTGTGTTAGATGAGAAACACATTCAGTATTCGGTCACTGATAGTGATCTGTAAATGTATTGTGTTTATGCCTGTTTGTTAATGAGGGTCTGTGGATACGGATTCTGTCATTGTTCAACTACACCGTTACATTTACATTAATATGAACACCTTGAGAGGACTTCTCTCGTCTTGATAATAACTGCAGCACAGGTTACGCTATACACACACACAGCATGGTGACATTTGCAGTGTGAGCATTGCATGGGCAGAAGCGCTCATCAATGTCTCGGAGGAGCTGGACCCAGATCAGGTGTTTAGTCCAACAACACCCGATCACGGTAATTACAGAGTCTTTCTGGCTTGATTCACAGTGGGCGGTGTGTGACGCATAATTCTTGAACCCTAAAATACAGACCTGAACGAGCTGTAGTGTTTGCATTTTATTATTAGATTTCAGATTTAATGGTGGAGTCATCTCTTTGTTTCCTCCAAGGAATAAAAAACATAAAAGGGTAATTTGGACTTTTCTTCAGAACTGTAAGTTTGTATCTATTGTTTATTTCTCACAATTCTTGCTTTTTACAATTTGTACTTTTTATATTTTGTGGCTGAATTGTGAAAAGTAAGCAATAATAATCTTCTCAGAATGCCTAATTTTTCTCACAATTTGTACATTTCATCTCAGAATTCTGATTTTATGTCTTAAAATTCTTGATATTTCTTCTTAGAATTTTGAGTTGTCTCAGAATTGTAAAATTTCTTCTCAGAATTCCGAGTTTGTGTCTCACAAATGCGACATTTCTCCTCAGAATTCTGAGTTTGTGCCTCACAATTGCGTCATTTCTCCTCAGAATTCCGAGTTTGTGCCTCACAACTGCGACACTTCTCCTCAGAATTCCGAGTTTGTGCCTCACAACTGCGACACTTCTCAGAATTCCGAGTTTGTGCCTCACAACTGCGACACTTCTCCTCAGAATTCCGAGTTTGTGCCTCACAACTGCGACACTTCTCCTCAGAATTCCGAGTTTGTGCCTCACAACTGCGACACTTCTCCTCAGAATTCCGAGTTTGTGCCTCACAACTGCGACACTTCTCCTCAGAATTCCGAGTTTGTGCCTCACAACTGCGACACTTCTCCTCAGAATTCAGAGTTTGTGCCTCACAACTGCGACACTTCTCCTCAGAATTCCGAGTTTGTGCCTCACAACTGCGACACTTCTCCTCAGAATTCCGAGTTTGTGCCTCACAACTGCGACACTTCTCCTCAGAATTCCGAGTTTGTGCCTCACAACTGCGACACTTCTCCTCAGAATTCCGAGTTTGTGCCTCACAACTGCGACACTTCTCCACAGAATTCCGAGTTTGTGCCTCACAACTGCGACACTTCTCCTCAGAATTCCGAGTTTGTGCCTCACAACTGCGACACTTCTCCTCAGAATTCCGAGTTTGTGCCTCACAACTGCGACACTTCTCCTCAGAATTCCGAGTTTGTGCCTCACAACTGCGACACTTCTCCTCAGAATTCCGAGTTTGTGCCTCACAACTGCGACACTTCTCCTCAGAATTCCGAGTTTGTGCCTCACAACTGCGACACTTCTCCTCAGAATTCCGAGTTTGTGCCTCACAACTGCGACACTTCTCCTCAGAATTCCGAGTTTGTGCCTCACAACTGCGACACTTCTCCTCAGAATTCCGAGTTTGTGCCTCACAACTGCGACACTTCTCCTCAGAATTCCGAGTTTGTGCCTCACAACTGCGACACTTCTCCTCAGAATTCCGAGTTTGTGCCTCACAACTGCGACACTTCTCAGAATTCCGAGTTTGTGCCTCACAACTGCGACACTTCTCCTCAGAATTCCGAGTTTGTGCCTCACAACTGCGACACTTCTCCTCAGAATTCCGAGTTTGTGCCTCACAACTGCGACACTTCTCCTCAGAATTCCGAGTTTGTGCCTCACAACTGCGACACTTCTCCTCAGAATTCCGAGTTTGTGCCTCACAACTGCGACACTTCTCCTCAGAATTCCGAGTTTGTGCCTCACAACTGCGACACTTCTCCTCAGAATTCCGAGTTTGTGCCTCACAACTGCGACACTTCTCCTCAGAATTCCGAGTTTGTGCCTCACAACTGCGACACTTCTCCTCAGAATTCCGAGTTTGTGCCTCACAACTGCGACACTTCTCCTCAGAATTCCGAGTTTGTGCCTCACAACTGCGACACTTCTCCTCAGAATTCCGAGTTTGTGCCTCACAACTGCGACACTTCTCCTCAGAATTCCGAGTTTGTGCCTCACAACTGCGACACTTCTCCTCAGAATTCCGAGTTTGTGCCTCACAACTGCGACACTTCTCCTCAGAATTCCGAGTTTGTGCCTCACAACTGCGACACTTCTCCTCAGAATTCCGAGTTTGTGCCTCACAACTGCGACACTTCTCCTCAGAATTCCGAGTTTGTGCCTCACAACTGCGACACTTCTCCTCAGAATTCCGAGTTTGTGCCTCACAACTGCGACACTTCTCCTCAGAATTCCGAGTTTGTGCCTCACAACTGCGACACTTCTCCTCAGAATTCCGAGTTTGTGCCTCACAACTGCGACACTTCTCCTCAGAATTCCGAGTTTGTGCCTCACAACTGCGACACTTCTCCTCAGAATTCCGAGTTTGTGCCTCACAACTGCGACACTTCTCCTCAGAATTCCGAGTTTGTGCCTCACAACTGCGACACTTCTCCTCAGAATTCCGAGTTTGTGCCTCACAACTGCGACACTTCTCCTCAGAATTCCGAGTTTGTGCCTCACAACTGCGACACTTCTCCTCAGAATTCCGAGTTTGTGCCTCACAACTGCGACACTTCTCCTCAGAATTCCGAGTTTGTGCCTCACAACTGCGACACTTCTCCTCAGAATTCCGAGTTTGTGCCTCACAACTGCGACACTTCTCCTCAGAATTCCGAGTTTGTGCCTCACAACTGCGACACTTCTCCTCAGAATTCCGAGTTTGTGCCTCACAACTGCGACACTTCTCCTCAGAATTCCGAGTTTGTGCCTCACAACTGCGACACTTTTCCTCAGAATTCCGAGTTTGTGCCTCACAACTGCGACACTTCTCCTCAGAATTCCGAGTTTGTGCCTCACAACTGCGACACTTCTCCTCAGAATTCCGAGTTTGTGCCTCACAACTGCGACACTTCTCCTCAGAATTCCGAGTTTGTGCCTCACAACTGCGACACTTCTCCTCAGAATTCCGAGTTTGTGCCTCACAACTGCGACACTTGTCCTCAGAATTCCGAGTTTGTGCCTCACAACTGCGACACTTCTCCTCAGAATTCCGAGTTTGTGCCTCACAACTGCGACACTTCTCCTCAGAATTCCGAGTTTGTGCCTCACAACTGCGACACTTTTCTTCAGAATTCCGAGTTTGTGCCTCACAACTGCGACACTTCTCCTCAGAATTCCGAGTTTGTGCCTCACAACTGCGACACTTCTCCTCAGAATTCCGAGTTTGTGCCTCACAACTGCGACACTTCTCCTCAGAATTCCGAGTTTGTGCCTCACAACTGCGACACTTCTCCTCAGAATTCCGAGTTTGTGCCTCACAACTGCGACACTTGTCCTCAGAATTCCGAGTTTGTGCCTCACAACTGCGACACTTCTCCTCAGAATTCCGAGTTTGTGCCTCACAACTGCGACATTTCTTCTCAGAATTCCGAGTTTGTGCCTCACAACTGCGACATTTCTTCTCAGAATTCCGAGTCTGTGTCTCACAATTGCAACATTTTGCAACGTTTAAAGCCCTTTGAAGCTGCACTGAAACTCTCGTTTGGACCTTGAACCGTTTGGACCCCATTGAAGTCCATTATATGGAGAAAATCCTGGAATGTTTTCATCAAAAACCTTAATTTCTTTTCGACTGAAGAAAGAAAGACATGGACATCTTGGATGACATGGGGGCGAGTAAATTATCAGCAGAAGTTTTTTTTAAAAAGTGAACTACTCCTTTACGTTGTTGGTATTAAAAATATTAGCAACATTTTCAAACTGATGGCCCCGCCCTAAACTCGCGTCATTGGTTGAGTCAGAAGTTGACTCTGAACATGAAAGCAATCAAATCCCAGGCTATTAGCAGCAGCTTTGTGTGAGAAAGTATCATTAATCAAGAGTCGGTGTCTCTCGCTCTGTTCTCCAGTGCTTTTGGAGAGGATTTGTTTGGCACTGGCTGTTTTTCCAGTTCTGCAGTCATTTGTATTCACTGTTTCTGTGTGTCCTTTAAGTCTGGCTGCCTGTTCTGGCCCTTTATAGAGTGTTGTCTCCTTTATCAATTCCTTCTTGTTCCCTCTGCCCCGAGGTCTTTTCCTCAGCGCATCGGCCGTCTTTTGAAGTTGACCCATGTGTGCTGCGGGCCGAATAAAGTGTGTGAAGAATAGTGTGTAAGATGTTATGTGGAAGCCAATGGAATGAGAGTCCGACTCAAACGCACAAACCTCAAAACACCAAATTGGCTGTTTAGTGAAGATGGATGAACAGAGACGAGCGTCTCTTTAAAGCCCACAAATAAAGAACAAAAGGAGAGAGTTCTGCACTGAACCGCACGATTTGAACATATTCTCAATAGGGCTTGCACAGCTACTTATTTTTACTAGCCGGCTAGCCTGCGGGTTAGTGTTTATTATGTGAATGCAAATGTAACCTCACTGAGCTTTTGCTGTTTTTGCAGGTCTGGACAGTGTGTGTTGTGTGTGTGTGTGTGTGTGTGTGTGTGTGTGTTGTGAGGAGAACAGCCATGCATAGATGATGCAGGTGAGTGATTCAAATTCATGTGGTGCAAAACATACATTTGTATTTATTTATTTTTTGTCAGCTTCTGTATTCGTTTCAGAGGAGTTCTGAAGAATGTATTTATTCAGCAGGGACGCATTAAATTGATCAAAAACAAGACATTTATAATGTTACAAAAGCATTTCAAATAAATGCTGAACTTTCTATTCATCAAAGAATCCTGAAAAACATTCTGTTCCCACAAAAATATGAAGCATTTCTGAAGGATCATGTGACACTGAAGACTGGCGTAATGAAGGTGAAAATTCAGCTTTGATCACAGGAATAAATTACATTTAAAAATATATTCAAACAGAAACCCGCTATTTTTAGATTGTAATAATATTTCACTGTTTTAGCTGTATTTTGATCAAATAAATGCAGTCTTGGAGACTCTTTTAGCTACATTGAAAATGTTTGTAGTGCACACAGTGTGCGATGTTTGACGAATCACTGAAGGATCATAGAGACGTTTATTCTTCAAAAGACGGTTTTGATATGGTTGTGACGTTGATTGTGACACAGAAAGCTGTTCCCTGCACTCCACAGGTACAAGCACAGATGAAAGGAGAAAAACTATTTCAAAACACTCTAAAATTCATTAGCCGCACTCAGAAGCTCGGCACCTTAAGTGCTTCACCTTGTGCTGCAATAATAAGACATGAGAGACATTAGAAGCTCCAGCCTGCAGGACGGAAAGACATGTTTTTTTGACCACCAAATCATGCGGAATAGAGAAAAGCACATTCCTATTCATTATAACGTGGCCGTCTGTAATGAAACACACATTACTGCCATGACAACAGATGATAAATAGCTGGAGAGGGTGTGCTCTGAATTTACTGCCATTCATGTGGCCAGAACTGGTCTGTCAGAGCTTTTTCATTATCTAATGGAAGATTTGGTCAGGCAAATGCTTTCCTTTCTTCTCTTTCTTTCCTTCTGTCTTATCTGATGAAGTATAAGTCGCTCTCTGGGAAATACCCTTAAGAAGAGCGTTTACTCAGTGCTTTTGTGAAGTGTGCAAACTGGAATCAGCCTGTACACTCAAAAAAATGGTAAGTTGGCTTTAAATAATAAAAAAAATGTCAACAGGTTCCACATAACTGGGTTACGTTAAACAAATATAATTTGTTTCATGTAACTTCAACACCATGGAATTAAGTCATTTTAAGCGACCCAATTTAAGTAGTCTCAACATGAATCTTTAAAGATTCAGGTATTTTTTTTTATTTTCATTCATCAATGTAATATTTTATTTCTTTTTAGTGACACATAATTAAATTGATAGACTAGCTATGGAAGCTTGTTTCCGCCACTTAATGAAAATAAAGAGGTAATTGCGACTTTTTATCTCACAATTCTTGATTTTTTTTTCTCACATTGGGCGAGTTTACATCTCGCAAATCTGACTTTATTTCTCAGAATGGCAAGATATAGTCAGAATTGCATGATATAAAGTCGCAATTGCATGTTATAAAGTCACAATTGCGGAGAAATAAAGTCAGAATTGCGAGATATAAAGTCAGAATTGTGAGATATAAAGTCAGCAATTGTGAAGATTATAAAAGTCAGCAGATCAGTCACGATATAAAGTCAGAATTGCGAATAGCGAGATATAAAGTCAGAATTGCGAGATATAAAGTCAAATTGCGTGATATAAAGTCAGAATCCCACGATATAAAGTTTGCAATTGCAGAGATATAAAGTCAGAATAGCAAGATATAAAGTCAAAATTGCGTGATATAAAGTCAGAATTGCGTGATATAAAGTCAGAATTGC
>NW_024121171.1:220781-238223 GCF_016745375.1 Pimephales promelas | reverse complement strand
TACATGACAACTTACTATTTTGAACAGCAGGTGGCAGTAAAAACCTCACTTATTGGCTTAACAGACCAATCATTTTCACCTTTTTAACTGTTCTACAGGCATATTTTGTCCGATCTGTCTGAAAATGTTTTGATTATTTAATGTCAGTTGTGAATTGTTTATTGATGAGAATCAACACTTTTCAGGGACACTGAAAGTGTAGTAGTAGATGCTTCAACACAGTGACATGTTGAAGCCATCCTATTATAGTCACTCCACTATGAAGTAGTTCAACCTTTTCTATAATTATTGATCTAGGAGAGTCCAGAGAATTGTCTGCATGGTTTTCAAACATTATGATATGATCAGGAGATGGAAAACACATTTACAGCCAATACTGCAATTTACCATAGGACAATACATGGTTTGAAAGCTTTTTTAACAGTTATAGCGCCACCTATTGGTTCAGATCTTCATGAAACTTGCATGCTTCTCAGCATTGTTATGACACATAATGCTCATCAATTTTTTGTAAAGTTCTGAGTTTCCCTTTAGGAGATTACAGGCTTTTGGGGGCTTTTTGTCACGCCCTTGTGTAAGATGACCCCTGTTATAGCAAACAAAGAAAAGTTCAACTTTTTGATAATTATTGATCTAGAGAGTCCAATAAATGTACTGCACTGGTTTTGAACGTTAAGATGTGAGAAATTAGATGACCTTAGATGGACACAGCATTTACAGTCAATAATGCAATTTACCATAGGGATTACATTGTTTTTAACATTTTTAACAGTTATAGCGCCACCTATAGTCCGATCTCCATGAAACTTTGCATGCTTGTTAATGATGTGATGACACATATGCTCATCAATTTTTGGATGTTCTGAGTTTTCCTTTAGGATTTATAGGCTTTTGGTGCATTTTGTCACGCCCCCTTTTGTAAATGACCCTGTATATAGCAAAACAAATGTCAAAGTTCAACTTTTTTTTGATAATTATTGATCAAGAGAGTCCAAAGAATTATCCTAGACTGGTCTGGTTCCGATCGGGCAAAAAACCAGGGACTAGTTTGCAAAAGTAGGTTTTTACATATTCGTGAATATTTAACGAACGATTTGATTGACAGCAATGGTTCTTGAGGCAAAGTTGTTCATCATGAGGAGATCTATCAATTGATATACATTTTGTGGGGTGTGTGCAACACCACGTGATTACAGAGCAATAACTCGTTAGCGCCAACTAGGGCCGATTTCTTTCAAAATTCTTACAGACCTCTAGGGCCATGAGTCGAACATTCCCAACGAGTTTCGTTCCGATCGGCCTTCGTTAACCTTGTTTCATAGATGCTCAAACTTCATTGGCCGATGGCGGCCATGTTTTTTTGGATACACCAATGTCCTCATAGACATTACATGGGGCCTTGGACAAGACACTGCATACCAATTTCACGTCAATCGGACTGACGGTCAGGTTGTTTATCTGTTTTTTTCATTTTATAGCGCCACCTAGTGTTCAATCGTCGCGATTTTTTTACTGTCACCTCAAATTGAACTCTTACACATGTGTACCGAGTTTGGTGAAGATATCTCATTTACTTCTCGAGCTATAGCCATTTTAGTAAATAGGCTCCTCCCACAACGTTATTTTGCTTCCCCTAGCGACCGGAACGAGAAATTTCAACATTTTTTGATAATTATTGATCTTCAGACTCCAGAGACATTTTCTGCACTGGTTTGGTTCCGATCGGCAAAAATCCAGGGACTAGTTTGTAAAAGTAGTTTTTCGACAAAATTCAAAATGGCGGAAAATCTATCATGACGGAAATGAAATCGGAGATATACGTTTTTTTTCGTCAGGTGACCAGCTTCCAACGATATAAGACACTTGAGTGTACGACTTACGGTCTAGGAGTTATGAGCAGTTTCGCGCAATTGGTCGCTATAGCGCCACCTATGGGCCAATCGGGCTCATAATTTGATAACCTCTCCTCGATTTTTGTACTACCATCTGACAAAGTTTCAGAGCTCTAGCCTTACGGTTTGGGCTGCACGATGCGTTTTAGGGAGAGAATAATAAAATATAAATAATAATTAAAAGCTGCAAGCAGCATTTAGCGGGGTTCAAGCAGTTTAGGCCTTTAAGGCCTTTAAGCACAAAAGCATCAAAAGACATTAAGTTTTAAGTTTTAATAATGGCAATTTACCTATAGGGTATACATTGTTTTTAATATTTTTAACAATTATAGCGCCACCTATAGTCCGATCTCCATGAAACTTTGCATGCTTGTTGAATACGTTATGACACATGTGCTCATCAATTTTTGTGAAGTTCTGACTTTTCCTTTAGGATTTATAGGCTTTTGGGTGCATTTTGTCATGCCCCCTTTTTTAAATGACCCTGTTATAGCAAACAAATGACAAAGTTCAACTTTTTTTGATAATTATTGATCTAGAGAGTCCAAAGAATTGTCCCAGACTGGTCTGGTTCCGATCGGGCAAAAAACCAGGGACTAGTTCGCAAAAGTACGTTTTTAACATATTCGTGAATATTTAACGAACGATTTGATTGACAGCAATGGTTCTTGAGGCAAAGTTGTTCAGCATGAGGAGATCTATCAATTGATATACATATTGTGGGGGTGTGTGCAACACCACGTGATAACAGAGCCATAAAACTCGTTAGCGCCAACTAGTGGCCGATTTTTTTCAAAATTCTTACAGACCTCTAGGGCCATGAGTCAAACATGCCCATCGAGTTTCGTTCCGATCGGCCTTCCGTTAACCTTGTTTCATAGGTGCTCAAACTTCATTGGCCGATGGCGGCCATGTTTTTTTAGATACGCCAATGTCCTCATACATATACATGGGCCTTGGTCCAAGACACTGCATACCAATTTCAAGTCAATCGGACTAACGGTCATGTGGTCAGAGCCCTTTTTAGTTTTTTTCGTTTTATAGCGCCACCTAGTGTTCATCGTCGCTATTTTTTTTACTGTGACCTCAAATTGAACTCGTACACATGTGTACCGAGTTTGGTGAAGATATCTCATTTACTTCTTGAGTTATAGCCAATTTAGTAAAATAGGCTCCTCCCACAACGTTTATTTTGCTTCCCTAGCGACCGGAATAGAAATTTCAACATTTTTTTGATAATTATTGATCTTCAGACTCCAGAGAACATTTCTGCACTGGTTTGGTTCCGATCGGGCAAAAAACCAGGGACTAGTTCGCAAAAGTAGTTTTTCGACAAAATTCAAAATGGCGGAAAAATTTCCATACCGGAAATGAAATCGGAGATATACGTTTTTTTCGTCAGGTGACCAGCTTTCCAATGATATAAGACACTTGAGTGTACGACTTACGGTCTAGGAGTTATGAGCCGTTTCGCGCAATGGTCGCTATAGCGCCACCTATGGGCCAATCGGGCTCATAATTTGATAACCTCTCCTCGATTTTTGTACTACCATCTGACAAAGTTTCAGAGCTCCAGCCCTTACGGTTTGGGCTGCACGATGCG
Source organism: Pimephales promelas (assembly GCF_016745375.1). Next base: position 234,728 of record NW_024121171.1, on the reverse strand, counting down.
TTTTAGGGGAGAATAATAATAATATAATAATAATTAAAGCTGCAAGCAGCATTTAGCGGGTTCAAGCAGTTTAGGCCTTTAAGGCCTTTAAGCACAAAAGCATCAAAAGACATTAAGGTTTAAGTTTCAATAATGGCAATTTACCATAGGGAATACATTGTTTTTAACATCTTTAACAGTTATAGCGCCACCTATAGTCCGATCTCCATGAAACTTTGCATGCTTGTTGAATAAGTTATGACACATGTGCTCATCAATTTTTGTGAAGTTCTGACTTTTCCTTTAGGATTTATAGGCTTTTGGGTGCTTTTTGTCATGCCCCATTTTATTAATGACCCTGTTATAGCAAAACAAATGACAAAGTTCAACTTTTTTTTGATAATTATTGATCTAGAGAGTCCAAAGAATTGTCCCAGACTGGTCTGGTTCCGATCCGGCAAAAAACCAGGGACTAGTTCGCAAAAGTACGTTTTTAACATATTCGTGAATATTTAACGAACGATTTGATTGACAGCAATGGTTCTTGAGGCAAAGTTGTTCAGCGTGAGGAGATCTATCAATTGATATACATATTGTGGGGGTGTGTGCAACACCACGTGATAACAGAGCCATAAAACTCGTTAGCGCCAACTAGTGGCCGATTTCTTTCAAAATTCTTACAGACCTCTAGGGCCATGAGTCAAACATGCCCAACGAGTTTCGTTCCGATCGGCCTTCATTAACCTTGTTTCATAGATGCACAAACTTCATTGGCCGATGGCGGCCATGTTTTTTTAGATACGCCAATGTCCTCATAGATATACATGGGGCCTTGGTCCAAGACACTGCATACCAATTTTCAAGTCAATCGGACTAACGGTCATGTGGTCATAGCCCTTTTTATGTTTTTTTTCATATTATAGCGCCACCTAGTGTTCAATCGTCGCTATTTTTTTACTGTGACCTCAAATTGAACTCTTACACATGTGTACCGAGTTTGGTGAAGATATCTCATTTACTTCTCGAGTTATAGCCATTTTAGTAAAATAGGCTCCTCCCACAACGTTTATTTTGCTTCCCCTAGCGACCGGAACGAGAAATTTCAACATTTTTTTGATAATTATTGATCTTCAGACTCCAGAGAACATTTCTGCACTGGTTTGGTTCCAATCGGGTAAAAAACCAGGGACTAGTTTGCAAAAGTAGTTTTTCAACAAAATTCAAAATGGCGGAAGAATTTGCATACCGGAAATGAAATCGGAGATATACGTTTTTTTCGTCAGGTGAATAGCTTTCCAATGATATAAGACACTTGAGTGTACGACTTACGGTCTAGGAGTTATGAGCAGTTTTGCGCAATTGGTTGTTATAGCGCCACCTATGGGCCAATCGGGCTCATAATTTGATAACCTCTCCTCGATTTTTGTACTACCATCTGACAAAGTTTCAGAGCTCTAGCCCTTACGGTTTGGGCTGCACGATGCGTTTTAGGGGAGAATAATAATAATAATAAAAATCAGTACAAAAACAATAGGGTTTCAGCACTTCGTGCTTGAACCCCTAATAATTAAAGCTGCAAGCAGCATTTAGCGGGGTTCAAGCAGTTTAGGCCGTTAAGGCCTTTAAGCACAAAAGCATCAAAAGACATTAAGTTTTAAGTTTCAATAATGGCAATTTACCATAGGGAATACATTGTTTTTAACATCTTTAACAGTTATAGCGCCACCTATAGTCCGATCTCCATGAAACTTTGCATGCTTGTTGAATAAGTTATGACACATGTGCTCATCAATTTTTGTGAAGTTCTGACTTTTCCTTTAGGATTTATAGGCTTTTGGGTGCTTTTTGTCATGCCCCATTTTATTAATGACCCTGTTATAGCAAAACAAATGACAAAGTTCAACTTTTTTTTGATAATTATTGATCTAGAGAGTCCAAAGAATTGTCCCAGACTGGTCTGGTTCCGATCCGGCAAAAAACCAGGGACTAGTTCGCAAAAGTACGTTTTTAACATATTCGTGAATATTTAACGAACGATTTGATTGACAGCAATGGTTCTTGAGGCAAAGTTGTTCAGCGTGAGGAGATCTATCAATTGATATACATATTGTGGGGGTGTGTGCAACACCACGTGATAACAGAGCCATAAAACTCGTTAGCGCCAACTAGTGGCCGATTTCTTTCAAAATTCTTACAGACCTCTAGGGCCATGAGTCAAACATGCCCAACGAGTTTCGTTCCGATCGGCCTTCATTAACCTTGTTTCATAGATGCACAAACTTCATTGGCCGATGGCGGCCATGTTTTTTTAGATACGCCAATGTCCTCATAGATATACATGGGGCCTTGGTCCAAGACACTGCATACCAATTTTCAAGTCAATCGGACTAACGGTCATGTGGTCATAGCCCTTTTTATGTTTTTTTTCATATTATAGCGCCACCTAGTGTTCAATCGTCGCTATTTTTTTACTGTGACCTCAAATTGAACTCTTACACATGTGTACCGAGTTTGGTGAAGATATCTCATTTACTTCTCGAGTTATAGCCATTTTAGTAAAATAGGCTCCTCCCACAACGTTTATTTTGCTTCCTAGCGACCGGAACGAGAAATTTCAACATTTTTTTGATAATTATTGATCTTCAGACTCCAGAGAACATTTCTGCACTGGTTTGGTTCCAATCGGGTAAAAAACAGGGACTAGTTTGCAAAAGTAGTTTTTCAACAAAATTCAAAATGGCGGGAAAATTTGCATACCGGAAATGAAATCGGAGATATACGTTTTTTTCGTCAGGTGAATAGCTTTCCAATGATATAAGACACTTGAGTGTACGACTTACGGTCTAGGAGTTATGAGCAGTTTTGCGCAATTGGTTGTTATAGCGCCACCTATGGGCCAATCGGGCTCATAATTTGATAACCTCTCCTCGATTTTTGTACTACCATCTGACAAAGTTTCAGAGCTCTAGCCTTACGGTTTGGGCTGCACGATGCGTTTTAGGGGAGAATAATAATAATAATAATACAATAGGTTTCAGCAGCTTGTCATACAATTACAATAGGTTTCAGAGTGCTTGAATAATAAAAATCAGTAAAACATAGGGTTTCAGCACTTCGTGCTGCAATCAGTACAATTACAATTTCAGCACTTCGTGCTTGAACCTAATTAAAGCTGCAAGCAGCATTTAGCGGGGTTCAAGCAGTTTAGGCCTTTAAGGCCTTTAAGCACAAAAGCATCAAAAGACATTAAGGTTTAAGTTTCAATAATGGCAATTTACCATAGGGAATACATTGTTTTTAACATTTTTAACAGTTATAGCGCCACCTATAGTCCGATCTCCATGAAACTTTGCATGCTTGTTGAATAAGTTATGACACATGTGCTCATCAATTTTTGTGAAGTTCTGACTTTTCCTTTAGGATTTATAGGCTTTTGGGTGCTTTTTGTCATGCCCCCTTTTATTAATGACCCTGTTATAGCAAAACAAATGACAAAGTTCAACTTTTTTTTGATAATTATTGATCTAGAGAGTCCAAAGAATTGTCCCAGACTGGTCTGGTTCCGATCGGGCAAAAAACCAGGGACTAGTTCGCAAAAGTACGTTTTTAACATATTCGTGAATATTTAACGAACGATTTGATTGACAGCAATGGTTCTTGAGGCAAAGTTGTTCAGCGTGAGGAGATCTATCAATTGATATACATATTGTGGGGGTGTGTGCAACACCACGTGATAACAGAGCCATAAAACTCGTTAGCGCCAACTAGTGGCCGATTTCTTTCAAAATTCTTACAGACCTCTAGGGCCATGAGTCAAACATGCCCAACGAGTTTCGTTCCGATCGGCCTTCGTTAACCTTGTTTCATAGATGCACAAACTTCATTGGCCGATGGCGGCCATGTTTTTTTAGATACGCCAATGTCCTCATAGATATACATGGGGCCTTGGTCCAAGACACTGCATACCAATTTTCAAGTCAATCGGACTAACGGTCATGTGGTCATAGCCCTTTTTATGTTTTTTTTCATATTATAGCGCCACCTAGTGTTCAATCGTCGCTATTTTTTTACTGTGACCTCAAATTGAACTCTTACACATGTGTACCGAGTTTGGTGAAGATATCTCATTTACTTCTCGAGTTATAGCCATTTTAGTAAAATAGGCTCCTCCCACAACGTTTATTTTGCTTCCCCTAGCGACCGGAACGAGAAATTTCAACATTTTTTTGATAATTATTGATCTTCAGACTCCAGAGAACATTTCTGCACTGGTTTGGTTCCAATCGGGTAAAAAACCAGGGACTAGTTTGCAAAAGTAGTTTTTCAACAAAATTCAAAATGGCGGAAAAATTTGCATACCGGAAATGAAATCGGAGATATACGTTTTTTTCGTCAGGTGAATAGCTTTCCAATGATATAAGACACTTGAGTGTACGACTTACGGTCTAGGAGTTATGAGCAGTTTTGCGCAATTGGTTGTTATAGCGCCACCTATGGGCCAATCGGGCTCATAATTTGATAACCTCTCCTCGATTTTTGTACTACCATCTGACAAAGTTTCAGAGCTCTAGCCCTTACGGTTTGGGCTGCACGATGCGTTTTAGGGGAGAATAATAATAATAATAAAAATCAGTACAAAAACAATAGGGTTTCAGCACTTCGTGCTTGAACCCCTAATAATTAAAGCTGCAAGCAGCATTTAGCGGGGTTCAAGCAGTTTAGGCCGTTAAGGCCTTTAAGCACAAAAGCATCAAAAGACATTAAGGTTTAAGTTTCAATAATGGCAATTTACCATAGGGAATACATTGTTTTTAACATTTTTAACAGTTATAGCGCCACCTATAGTCCGATCTCCATGAAACTTTGCATGCTTGTTGAATAAGTTATGACACATGTGCTCATCAATTTTTGTGAAGTTCTGACTTTTCCTTTAGGATTTATAGGCTTTTGGGTGCTTTTTGTCATGCCCCATTTTATTAATGACCCTGTTATAGCAAAACAAATGACAAAGTTCAACTTTTTTTTGATAATTATTGATCTAGAGAGTCCAAAGAATTGTCCCAGACTGGTCTGGTTCCGATCCGGCAAAAAACCAGGGACTAGTTCGCAAAAGTACGTTTTTAACATATTCGTGAATATTTAACGAACGATTTGATTGACAGCAATGGTTCTTGAGGCAAAGTTGTTCAGCGTGAGGAGATCTATCAATTGATATACATATTGTGGGGGTGTGTGCAACACCACGTGATAACAGAGCCATAAAACTCGTTAGCGCCAACTAGTGGCCGATTTCTTTCAAAATTCTTACAGACCTCTAGGGCCATGAGTCAAACATGCCCAACGAGTTTCGTTCCGATCGGCCTTCATTAACCTTGTTTCATAGATGCACAAACTTCATTGGCCGATGGCGGCCATGTTTTTTTAGATACGCAAATGTCCTCATAGATATACATGGGGCTTGGTCCAAGACACTGCATACCAATTTTCAAGTCAATCGGACTAACGGTCATGTGGTCATAGCCCTTTTTATGTTTTTTTCATATTATAGCGCCACCTAGTGTTCAATCGTCGCTATTTTTTTACTGTGACCTCAAATTGAACTCTTACACATGTGTACCGAGTTTGGTGAAGATATTCTCATTTACTTCTCGAGTTATAGCCATTTTAGTAAAATAGGCTCCTCCCACAACGTTTATTTTGCTTCCCCTAGCGACCGGAACGAGAAATTTCAACATTTTTTTGATAATTATTGATCTTCAGACTCCAGAGAACATTTCTGCACTGGTTTGGTTCCAATCGGGTAAAAAACCAGGGACTAGTTTGCAAAAGTAGTTTTTCAACAAAATTCAAAATGGCGGAAAAATTTGCATACCGGAAATGAAATCGGAGATATACGTTTTTTTCGTCAGGTGAATAGCTTTCCAATGATATAAGACACTTGAGTGTACGACTTACGGTCTAGGAGTTATGAGCAGTTTCGCGCAATTGGTTGTTATAGCGCCACCTATGGGCCAATCGGGCTCATAATTTGATAACCTCTCCTCGATTTTTGTACTACCATCTGACAAAGTTTCAGAGCTCTAGCCCTTACGGTTTGGGCTGCACGATGCGTTTTAGGGGAGAATAATAATAATAATAAAAATCAGTACAAAAACAATAGGGTTTCAGCACTTCGTGCTTGAACCCCTAATAATTAAAGCTGCAAGCAGCATTTAGCGGGGTTCAAGCAGTTTAGGCCTTTAAGGCCTTTAAGCACAAAAGCATCAAAAGACATTAAGGTTTAAGTTTCAATAATGGCAATTTACCATAGGGAATACATTGTTTTTAACATTTTTAACAGTTATAGCGCCACCTATAGTCCGATCTCCATGAAACTTTGCATGCTTGTTGAATAAGTTATGACACATGTGCTCATCAATTTTTGTGAAGTTCTGACTTTTCCTTTAGGATTTATAGGCTTTTGGGTGCTTTTTGTCATGCCCCCTTTTATTAATGACCCTGTTATAGCAAAACAAATGACAAAGTTCAACTTTTTTTTTGATAATATTGATCTAGAGAGTCCAAGAATTGTCCCAGACTGGTCTGGTTCCGATCGGCAAAAAACCAGGGACTAGTTCGCAAAAGTACGTTTTTAACATATTCGTGAATATTTAACGAACGATTTGATTGACAGCAATGGTTCTTGAGGCAAAGTTGTTCAGCGTGAGGAGATCTATCAATTGATATACATATTGTGGGGTGTGTGCAACACCACGTGATAACAGAGCCATAAACTCGTTAGCGCCAACTAGTGGCCGATTTCTTTCAAAATTCTTACAGACCTCTAGGGCCATGAGTCAAACATGCCCAACGAGTTTCGTTCCGATCGGCCTTCGTTAACCTTGTTTCATAGATGCACAAACTTCATTGGCCGATGGCGGCCATGTTTTTTTAGATACGCCAAATGTCCTCATAGATATACATGGGGCCTTGGTCCAAGACACTGCATACCAATTTTCAAGTCAATCGGACTAACGGTCATGTGGTCATAGCCCTTTTTATGTTTTTTTCATATTATAGCGCCACCTAGTGTTCAATCGTCACTATTTTTTTACTGTGACCTCAAATTGAACTCTTACACATGTGTACCGAGTTTGGTGAAGATATCTCATTTACTTCTCGAGTTATAGCCATTTTAGAAACAGGCTCCTCCCACAACGTTTATTTTGCTTCCCCTAGCGACCGGAACGAGAAATTTCAACATTTTTTTGATAATTATTGATCTTCAGACTCCAGAGAACATTTCTGCACTGGTTTGGTTCCAATCGGGTAAAAACCAGGGACTAGTTTGCAAAAGTAGTTTTTCAACAAAATTCAAAATGGCGGGAAAATTTGCATACCGGAAATGAAATCGGAGATATACGTTTTTTTTCGTCAGGTGAATAGCTTTCCAATGATATAAGACACTTGAGTGTACGACTTACGGTCTAGGAGTTATGAGCAGTTTTGCGCAATTGGTGTTTTATAGCGCCACCTATGGGCCAATCGGGCTCATAATTTGATAACCTCTCCTCGATTTTTGTACTACCATCTGACAAAGTTTCAGAGCTCTAGCCCTTACGGTTTGGGCTGCACGATGCGTTTTAGGGGAGAATAATAATAATAATAAAAATCAGTACAAAAACAATAGGGTTTCAGCACTTCGTGCTTGAACCCCTAAAAAATCAATACAAAAACAATAGGGTTCAGCACTTCGTGCTTGAACCCTAATTAAAGCTGCAAGCAGCATTTAGCGGGGTTCAAGCAGTTTAGGCCGTTAAGGCCTTTAAGCACAAAAGCATCAAAAGACATTACCCAGATAGCAGACGGGTGTGGGCCACTTCAGGCAATGATTCGGCACTGGTGGCCTTCTTATGGCCCGGACCAAATGTGTCTGAGCCTGAAGTGGCCCACATGTAAAATGGCAAATATGGGCCAAAAATGTAAATCACATGTGGGCCATTTTAGGCAAAAGATGCGGCACTCGTGGCAATGTGTAATCTGAATCTTAGCCTAAAGTGGCCCATTTGATAGATAATAAATATGGCCCAATATGACAAACCAAATGCGGGCCACTTATGGCAAAAATGTGGCACAATTGACTATGACTAATCTGGATGTAAACAAATATGGCCCACAGATGTTTTCAGCAAATGTGGCCCACTTATCTTAAAACATATCTGGGCCTGGTTGGCAAAGATGTGGCTCTCAGTGGCACTGGCTCATCTATATGTTAGCCAAAAGTGGCCCACATATAATGTTGTAAATGTGGCCAGTTATTTAAAACATATCTGGGCCAGTTTTGGCAAAGATATGAACAGTGGCAGTGGCTCATCTTGAAGTGAGCCAAAACTGGCCCACATTTGACGTTGCAAATGTGGCCCAGTTATGTTGTAGCACATCTAGATCAGGTTTGGCAAAGATATGGCTGAGTGACCACTGGCTCAAACGCGATGTGAGCCAAAGTGGCCCACATATAGGGTTGCAAATGTGGCCCAATTATCTTGTAACATATCTGGGCTAGTTTTGGCAAATATATGGCACAGTGGCACCAGCTCATCTGGATGTGAGCCAAAGTGGCCCACATGTATTGTGGCAAATGTGGCCCATTATCTTATAACACATCTGGGCCAGATTTGGCAAAGATATGACTCATCGAGAACTGACTCATCTGGATGCAAGCCAAACGTGGCCCACATATAATGTTGCAAATGTGGCCCAGTAATCTCAAAACATATCTGGGCCGGATTTGGCAAAGATATGGCTGAGTGACCACTGGCTCATCTGGATGTGAGCCAAAAGTGTCCCACATATAATGTGGAAAATGTGGCCCAATTATTTTATAACACATCTGGGCCACGTTTGGCAAAGATATGGCTCATCGAGAACTGGCTCCTCTGAATGTAAGCCAAAAGTGGCCCACATATAATGTTGCAAATGTGGCCCAGTTATCTCAAAACATATCTGGGCCAGATTTGTGCAAAGATATGGCTAAGTGACCACTGGCTATCTGGATGTGAGCCAAAAGTGGCCCACATATAATGTGGAAAATGTGGCCAGTTATCTTAACACATCTGGGCCACGTTTGACAAAGATATGGCTCATCGAGCACTGGTACATCCGAAGTAAGCCAAAAGTGGCCCACATATAATTTGCAAATGTGGCCCAGTTATTTCAAAACATATCTGGGCCAGGTTTGGCAAAGATATGGCTGAGTGACCACTGGCATCTGAATGTGAGCCAAAAGTGGCCCACATATAATGTGGAAAATGTGACCCAGTTATCTTATAACACATCTGGGCCACGTTTGACAAAGATATGGCTCATCGAGCCACTGGTACATCCGAAGTAAGCCAAAAGTGGCCCACATATAATATTGCAAATGTGGCCCAGTTATTTCAAAACATATCTGGGCCAGGTTTGGCAAAGTATGGCTGAGTGACCACTGGCTCATCTGGATGTGAGCCAAAAGTGGCCCACATATAATGTTGCAAATGTGGCCCCGTTATCTCAAAACATATCTGGGCCAGATTTGGCAAAGGTATGGCTGAGTGACCACTGGCTTATCTGGATGTGAGCCAAAAGTGGCCCACATATAATGTGGAAAATGTGGCCCAGTTATCTTATAACACATCTGGGCCACGTTTGACAAAGATATGGCTCATCGAGCACTGGTACATCCTGAAGTAAGCCAAAAGTGGCCCACATATAATAGCAAATGTGGCCCGTTATTTCAAAACATATCTGGGCCAGGTTGGCAAAGGTATGGCTGAGTGACCACTGGCTCATCTGGATGTGAGCCAAAGTGGCCCACATATAATGTTGCAAATGTGGCCCCATATCTCAAAACATATCTGGGCCAGTTTGACAAGGATATGGCTGATCGAAGCACTGGCTTATCTGGGTGTGAGCCAAAGTGGCCCACATATAATGTGGAAAATGTGGCCCAGTTATTCTTATAAACATCTGGGCCACGTTTGACAAAGATATGGCTCATGAGCACTGGCTCATCTGAAGTAAGCCAAAAGTGCCCACATATAATATTGCAAATGTGGCCCTGTTATTTCAAAACAATATCTGAGCCAGGTTTGGCAAAGATATGGCTGAGTGACCACTGGCTCATCTGAATGTGAGCCAAAAGTGGCCCACATAATGTGGAAAATGGACCAGTTATCTTACAACACATCTGGCCACGTTTGACAAAGATATGCTCATCGAGCACTGGTACATCCTGAAGTAAGCCAAAAGTGGCCCACATATAATATTGCAAATGTGGCCCAGTTATTTCAAAACATATCTGGGCCAGGTTTGGCAAAGATATGGCTAAGTGACCACTGGCTCATCTGGATGTGAGCCAAAAGTGGCCCACATATAATGTTGCAAATGTGGCCCCGTTATCTCAAAACATATCTGGGCCAGATTTGCAAAGGTATGGCTGAGTGACCACTGGCTTATCTGGATGTGAGCCAAAAGTGGCCCACATATAATGTGGAAAATGGGCCCAGTTATCTTATAACATATCTGGGCCACGTTTGACAAAGATATGGCTCATCGAGCACTGGTACATCCTAAAGTAAGCCAAAAGTGGCTCACATATAATATTGCAAATGTGGCCCAGTTATTTCAAAACATATCTGGGCCAGGTTTGGCAAAGATATGGCTGAGTGACCACTGGCTCATCTGAATGTGAGCCAAAAGTGGCCCACATATAATGTGGCAAATGTGGCCCAGTTATCTTATAACACATCTGGGGTGGGTTTGGCAAATATATATTGCTCAGTGACCACTGGCTCATCTGGATGTCAGCCAAAAGTGGGCAACATATAATGTTGCAAATGTGGCCCAGTTATCCCAAAACATATCTGGGCCGGATTTGGCAAAGATATGGCTAAGTGACCATTGGCTCATCTGGATGTGAGCCAAAAGTGGCCCACATATAATGTGGCAAATGTGGCCCAATTATCTTCTAACACATCTGGGCCACGTTTGGCAAAAATATGTTAAGTGACCCATTGTCTCATCTGGATGTGAGCCAAAAGTGGCCCAGATACAATACTGAAAATGTGGCCCAGTTATCTTAAAACAATTCTGGGCCTGTTTTGGCAAAGATATGGCACAGTTGGCACTGGCTCACCTAGAAGTGATTCAAAGTGGCCCACATATAATGTTGCAAAATGTGCCCCAGTTATCTCATAACACATCAGGGCCAGGTTTGGCAAATATATGGCTCAGCGACCACTGGCTTATATGGATGTGAGCCAAAAGTGGCCCACATGTAATGTTAAAAATGTGGCCCATTTATCTTAAAATGTATTTGGGCCAGTTTTGGCAAAAGTATGGTTTTTGCCCCCCAAAAACCTACGTAAACCTACATGTAAACCTACGTGACAAGTCTGGCTTTTCAACACTTCTGACAATGGCTAATTTAGCTTCAAGGGCAGAATTTTAAACTGCCTTGAAATTTTTTTAACAACAATTAACAATATTTTTGGTATAGATGCAGCAGACACGGCTGTGTCTCGTGTACACCAATGCATTTTTTTTTTTATGTGACCGGTGTGTTTATTAAATTGTTTTTAATGGGAGTGCTGCGTTTAAAACGCTGTAACGACTTGCTGAGTGTTTTTAATTTATTTGGCTATAAAGTGCTGAACACATTTTTTTTACAGATTTACGAGAGTCATCAACGGTCATCACTTTCACTTGTTACCAGACTGTCCAATCACAATGGACCACACATACCACACTGACCAACTGTCAAAACATTCTTTCTGTACAACATCAAATAGCAGAGTAGATGGAAAAATAATATTTCTGGTCTCCGAACATACGTGTCTATATGACATTCATACTATACAAACATTTTTAGCATTATACAAATTATCAGGGAAATCAGTAAAAAGTAAACTGTGCCACGGATATTCTGTATAGCAACAAAGTGTCTCAACAAAACAACATGACATCATGACTTCTGCACTGCCAAAACATAATCGCTTACAGCTAGGCCTTTTCAGATTGCCATAGCATTTTCAGCTAGCTAAAAACGCTTTGGTGGACACATGGCCTTAGATAGGCTGGATGTAAGGCCACATATATGACAATTGCTCACATATGTTTTGTAGGTAGAGTGTTTAGAAAATTGTGTAAGTTCAAACTTATAAAGAGCTGTTATGTTTTGGATGTGCAAGAAGATACTTAATTGCTATTGTGCAAAGCTTGGGCAAATGATTTTGCCAAGTACATGTCCCTGTATCAACATAATTTTGTTGATCAAGGCAACATAATTCCTGTTCATAAAAAGTCCTATCCCTAACCGATCCCTAAAGTAGGAGGGACATTTTAATAACACTTATCTAGAAGCATGGTTGGCAACAATTCAAACTAATTTCACTATGAATGCTGTTCCAGGATCAATAAAGATGCTGAGCCAGGAACATGTTGTAGCCTACTTTGGCTATTTTTATAACAAACGTACAGGACTTGTACAATATTCAAATATTTAAAAATAGCTATAACTCAAATAAAATAAAAAATTCAATATTGAAAATATAAAAAAATATTGTAATATTTTAAAACAAAATAAACGTATTTAAATACATAAATGAAAATTTAATTACATTTTTGGCTTAATATAAATTTATACAAAAAGTCACTAGTCTATAAATGATCTTTCTTAAAGATAAAACAATATCTATAATTTTACATTATAATTAATGAAATACAATTAAATGACTGACAATTAGTGAAGTCTGTTGAGAGAATATTATTTTTGCAATAAACTTTTTCAATTTTTATTTTTTATTTTTATTTTTTTTTTTTGCTTCAGCTTAGGCCTACTTAAATAAGATCTCTATTTCTTTGTAACAAAATATTTACTGCATGTGAAGTTGTCTTTGAAAAAAAAAAAATCAAACTGACGATTCTGGGGCTTTAAATTTAAACGTAGCTGTAAAATTTGAAAAAGGCGCTGGAAACCAACGTCAGTTAGAGGAAGAAAAAAAAAAAAAACCAAACCGACGATTGGCCTTTAAATTATAAACCTAGCCGTGAAGCGCGAAAAAGGAGCTCGAAACCAAGCCAGAGATTGTCAGTTTGAGGAGGACGAATACTGCAAACAATCACCAAGGTAAGATATAATCGATACATTTATATTTTCTAGGGCTAGGCGATTGCTTCATACCTATTGTTGTATGAGTTAATGGAATAACTTCTATACTTGAAGTAAGATCATTTTGGCAGTATAACTCTAAGCTAGAACTATTATGGTTCTCGAATGCGAAATGAACAAGTATCGATTGAATAGGGCGCCAAAAGTATTTACATTTGCTAATGTAGGCTACACTACCGGTCAAATGTTTTCAGATCGGTAATGTTTTTAAAAGAAGTCTTTTCTGCTCACCAAGGCTGCAATTATTTGCATAAAAAAAAAATACAAACCCCCCCCAAAAAAAAATCAGTAATATTATGAAATATTATTACAATTTAAAACAGCGGTTTTCTATGTGAATATATTGAAGTGTAATTTATTATCGAAGCTGAATTTACAGCATCATTACTCCAGTCTTCAATATCACATGATCCTACAAAAATTATTATAATATGATGCTCAAGAAACATTTATGATTATTATCCATGTTGAAAACAGTTTTTTACATTTTTATTTCAGGATTCTTTGATGAATAGAAAGTTCAAAAGAACAGAATTATTCTGAAATGGAAAGCTTTTGTAACATTAATCACTACCATTCAAAAGTATGGGGTCAGTAAGATTTTATTTTTTATTTTTTGGGGGGAAAAAATTAAAAAAATACTATTATTCATCAGGATGAGTTAAAATTGATCTAAAGTTACAGTAAAGACATTTCTAATGTTAGAAAGATTATATTTTAAATAAATCATAGAAGTCATCATAGAATGGGGGGAAAATGATACACGACTGTTTTCAACATTG